>BGNK01001551.1:556-140435 GCA_003297005.1 Symbiodinium sp. clade A Y106
TGTGCGTGTGTGCGTGTGTGCGTGTGTGCGTGTGTGCGTGTGTGTGTGTATGTGTGTGTGTGTGTGTTTGTGTGTGTGTGTGTTTGTGTGTGTGTGTGTCTGTGCTTGTGTGTGTGTGTTTGTGTGTGTGTGTGTGTCTGTGCTTGTGTGTGTGTGTGTTTGTGTGTGTGTGTGTTTGAATATGTGTGAGTGTGTTTGTGTGTGTGTGTGTGTGTTTGTGTATGTGTTTGTGTGTGTGTGTGGTTGTGTGTGTGTGTTTGTGTGCGTGTGTTTGTGTGTGTGTGTGTGTGCGTTTGTGTGTGTGTGTGTGTTTGTGTCTGTTTGTGTGTGTGTGCTTGTGTTTGAATATGTGTGAGTGTGTTTGTGTGTTTGTGCGTGTGTGTGTTTGTGTGTGTGTGTGTTTGTGTGTGTGGGTGTTTTGTGTGTGTGTGTGCGTGTGTGTGTGTGCGTACGGCGTGCTTGTGCATGTGTATGTTTATGTAGAAGCCTGAATAACTAGCAACGGTTTTCTTCGGCGTCCTTGTCGTAACGATGCTAGAATACGCCTCGAAACCAAATTCTAATCCTCAGGCCTCTCTATTACACCTTTCCTTTTGTTGCCTCGGCTTGCTCGTCGTCCGGCTTGTCCAGAAACTCTTGGAAAAAGTTCCGCAAGTAGGGGTTCTTGCGCGAGCTTTCCTGCAGAGTTGACGACTTCGGATATTCCGGCTCCAGGCTTTATGCCTAAGGTTCAGGGGACCCAGTCAGTGCGGGTTTAAGCCTTTTCAATTAAAGCTAGATGTAACTAACTACTTGCAAGCCAGCTTGGTAGTCGAAACCATGCTTCAAACTGTTCATCAGCGTTCGAACGGCTTCAGGGTTTTAGGGCTTAGGGTCCCAGCGGCACTTTGGGATTCGGGGTTTGGGGTTTAAGGGGCTGGGTTTAGAGAAAGGATTGTAGGTTGGGTCAATCCCCCTTGCAGCAACAGATCCTTGCTAAGGAAAGTCTTTCTAAGGCCCTTATGTACCTATCGGGGCCAATGTGGGCAATTGCAACTTCCAGGGTATCTTTCGCGAATCCCGAAACTTGAACGACACTAATACTAAACCGCCCCAAACTCCTAAATTCTAAGCCCTCCAAAGCCAAACTCCTAAAACCTAAACTCCTACGGCCTGTACTCGTTCACCCGAAACCACACTAAAGCTCCCAACCCTACAGTAGAAACTCAAAAGCTGGAATCCCAAATTCCTCAGTCCTTAGGACTACTGTATAGGGACTCCCAGCACTACTTCTCCTGAATCCGGTTTCCAACTTGTTGGGGCATACTGTAAACTCCGAACCCAGGACTCCTCCTAAACGAAGCCGAAGCCAAAACGCATGCAAACCCCGATATGCTATAACACGATAATGGTATACGGCTAGTATAAGATAATGGTATAAGATAAGAGTATACTATACGACTCAGTGTACAAAATCAACTCCTACGAAAACTCCTGAACCTTAAACACCACACTCACAGCCCCGGAAACGCCCTAAACCCTAAATTAAACCCTATTTCGGTTCGCAGGGGATTCTTGCGCAATTTGCTCCTGCAGTTCGTCGTGAATCTGTTCGAGGTCGACTTGGCTGTGAAGGAGCCTAAGATTTTAGGATCTTTCAGGGGGTTTGGGGCTTAGGGTTCGGGGTTTCGGGTTTAGGGTTTGGGGCTTTTGGGGTGTGGTTCAGCGGAGAGGCATCAGAGGGTTTAGGGTTGAGGGATCCTTAGGGAGGTTTTGGGGGTTTGGAGTTTAGGGTTTAGGTTTTAGGATTCAGGGTGCGGGGTTTAGGGATATATCTCCCTTGGACACCTGTCCCTTTAGGAGAGCAAAACCATACGAGGCTGAGGGCTTCCTGCGGTTTGCAAATGATATACTGAGGATCACGTAACGGCGCTATCATGGGTACCTGAGCATTCCTTTAAAGGGTTACTATAAGGGTTCCTTTAAAGGGCTCCAAAAGGGTTTGGGTTTCCGAAAATTAGGGGTACCTTATTTTGGGGCTTAGAGTAAGGATCCTACTATTTAGGGTACTATATTAGGGTCCCCTATTTTCGGAAACTCCCATAAGGCAAGAGGTCTACAAGGGTGCGATAAGGGTGCATGAAAGGATCGGTAAGGTTTGCATGCAGGACTCAACAAGGAATGTAAATCATTTCTGTAAGGGTTTGTGACCATGGGGATCGAGCCTGCAATGTTTAGGGTCTATACTTGGAGGCTCATGCTTAGTTTTTAACTGGGGCTATCAGTCCCCGAATCTGGGGAGGGGGGTCAGTCATATATATATATATATATGATGCAGGGCTGCCACACCCCGCCTCCCCCCCCCCTCCCCATGGTATCCCCCCTTGCCTGTCAAGTGGGTAGTTGTCTTGTGTGGGCTTGTTGCTTTTCCCGTCTGGTCTTGTTTGGCCTCGTCCCCTCCCCTGTGGAGTGGGACCTGTGGTCTTTTTGGTTGGCCCCGCCCCGCCTGTGGGGGGCAGTGTGCTCTACAGAGGTATGGTATGGTTGCTGCCGCTTGTTAGCAGTAATGTCATCGTGACGTGCTTGTTACCACACAAAATATGATGTTGCTCTTTTCTCCTTGCCAATGGTGCGCCCTGTCCCTGCTCTGATGCGGTTCTCCGCTCCTGTGAAGAAGCACTGGCTGGGATCATTCTCCATCGTCCTCCCTCCCTCTGGTTNGGGGTGGGGGCCCGGGACCCGAGAGCATATATATATATATATATATATACATATATATATATATGGTAACCCCCCCGGGACCAACCTCGGCCATGTCATCGCTCATGTCTGTCTTCACATCGTTCTGGATTGGAGCCGAAACCCCTGTAAAAACCGATAGATTTTGTGTTCGTGTACACTATTTGCACTCTCGACGCCTCTTGACAGAGTGGTAAAAACAGGGTTCAAGTTTTATGTATGCATATATCATGATATTATGCTATGTGTTGTGAGATATCTCTGCTCTCCCTCTCTCACGTGTCAATCTCAGAGCCCATACTGCTGCATGTAAACATCTGCACAGGTAGGCGCACACAAAACATGCATGCAAGTTTACGCTTAGTGTTCGTGCTAGTATTCGTATTAGTAGCAGTCTTGGACTTGGCCTTAGACGTAGTCTGAGTATTCGTATCAGAACTAGTATGTGTATATTTAGTATACGAGTATGTTAACAAAACAAGTATATTAGTATTTTCATATATTAGTATACTAGTATATTGATATAGTAGTATAAGAGTATATTAATACATGTACAATGATATATCGATATATTAGTATATTAGTAGATTAGTAGATTAGTACACTAGTATATTAGTATATTACAGTAGAAGCCAGAAAGTTGGAACATAACTGTCCTCATACCCTTAAGGTAAAGTATAAGGGATCCTAGCACAAATCCTCCTAAAGCCATGTTCCAACTTTCTGGCTTCTACTGTAGTATATTAGTATATTAGTATATTAGTATATTAGTATATTAGTATATTAGTATATTAGTGTATATTAGTATATACTAGTATATTAGTATATTAGTATATTAGTATATTAGTATATTAGTATATTAGTATATTAGTATATTAGTATATTAGTATATTCTTCAATAGGATATGAGTATATTCGTGTATTCGTATATTCGTATTTTAGTATAATAGTATCTCGTAGTAGTATATTTCTATGTTAGTACAACAATATATACTGGTATATGAAAATATTGACTTTTTAACAGATTGACGCATGCATTTTTTGTGCTTTATTCTAATAGAATGTTAGTAGCAGACATTAGTATATGTATGCAAGTACCAATATTCGTATTTATATTTATACCGACATTCATATGAATATGTAATAATGTGATTATATTGGCATTAGCAGTCGTACTTGTACTAGTATTTTGCATGTTCGCATTAGCCGAGGTCTGAGGTATTGGTGTTCATATTAGTGACAATATTAATATAAACACAATAGTAATGTCGATTTTCGTACTGAACAAAGCAGTGCAGAACATGAGCACTAGTATCCGTAGGAATATTAATACGTATATGTTAGTATGAGTACTAGCATTAGTATGTATCTTGGTATTAGTACTCATGAATATTAAATAGAACATGATTATTATTCGTATATTACTGTTAACATTGCTATGTGTATTTGAATTCGTAAGAGTATTAGGATAGATTTGAATATCTATGTTAAAAGTTGTATCAGTATTGTTGCTAAATACTAGTAGCAAAATTCAAACTTCTGCGAATAAAAATGTTTTTGTATTCGTAGGAATGTGAATCTTAATGTTGTTACTCGTACTAGTTAATACTAATACTGCTCTACATACTAATGCCAATGTTAATACGAAAACTAGCATTAATATATTCGTATTTCTTATGCACATTCGCATTGGCCTTAGTGCTAATATTAGGATGAGTATGAGTATTCAAAAAGTTAGTAATGTTAGTATTGAAAATCGTTAACACGAATAGGCGCAGTATTATCCGCAGGAGCCCTAATACTTTTTCTACTATTAGTCTTAGCAAGAATACCAGCTATAGTATGTATATTAGTATTCGTATTAATATTATTCTGAACAGGTACATGATTATTAGTATTCTTGGGAACATCAGTATTCATAGTATCATTATTACAATCAGTTTCACCATTAGTATGACGATGAGTATTAATACTCGTAAGAGTATTAGTTTTCAAAATAATATCGATATCTGTATAAGTATCAGTATCATGTTTAATATGGGTATTACGATTAATATTCCTATGACTTTGATTATCCTTTTTCGTAGGAATAGACATCTTTGCATTACGTAGTATTAGCACGAGTATCAATTATGAGAATTGGCGCATGAGTGACCTAAGAGCTTCACAAAGAGATGAACATGTGTGCACATGTAACCCTTGTTACGATCTTACGTACGACGCACACATCATTCTGTGTTGGTCCCGTCTTTTGGTTATGCTTCTGATTATATGAGCAGTACTAGAAGCAGACAATGTTAAACACAAGCATATCCGGATCATTTAGCCAGAGCCAGCATCCTAGTATAAAGGCAATGAAACTTGCCCAAATCCGCCAACCGGCGATGTCGCGCCGTCGAGTTCCCTAAATACCCTGATCACTGCCTCCATGCATTGAATTTGCAAAACGCGTGAGTTCCTCAAATTCCCAAATCACCGAATCACTGCCTCCATGCATTGAATGTTAAGAACGCGTGAGTTCCCTAAATTCCTTAATGCTTAGCCCTATGCATTGGTTTTGGGGAACTCCCTAAATTCTCTAAATTCCCTACAGTCCTACAGTCCCTAAATTCTCTAAATTCCCCAGATTCCCTGGATTCCTTAAATTCCCTAAATCCTTACCCCATGTGTTGGTGTTAGGAAATTCCCTAATTCCCTAAATTCCCTAAATCAAACACATGGGTTAGGGAAAAAGGGAATTTAGGGAATTTAGAAATTCCCTAATTCCCTAAATTCCCTCCCCATGCCTGAATCTTATCCATGGGGGTCAGAACTAGGGAATTTAGGGACTTTACGGGAATTTAGCGAATTTAGGGAGTTAGGGAATTCCCTAAATCCAACACATGGGGTAGGGAATTAGGGAATTCAGGGAATTCAAGGTTGGTCCTTGGGGGGGGGGGGGCTAGCATATATATATATATACATATATATATATATGTAGCTATCCTACTTATAACCTTACTTTTAACAACTAGGGGCGTGGGGCCTCAGAAATTTCAGGTTTAGGGCTCGAGGAAACAATCAAGCAATCACGGCTCCTGGTTGAACCCAAACCCCTAAACCCTAAACCGGAAGCTAGTAGTAGGGCTGCTCTAGGGAGGGGTGGTCATGATGAGGATCTCTCATACTCAAACTCCTTGGCCCTATTGTTCCATGAGCCCCTTTGACCTAGAATGCAAAACATGTAATAACCCCTCCGGTCGACGTTATGCTACGCATGACAGGTGACTCCAGACTCAGTCATAGGGCACACAAGACCACCTTGTAGGGCCCCGTATGGGCCCAAGACTTGAGTTTGCTTAAACGCCCAAGCAGCTGCAGTACACTGCGCTTGTACCGCTCACGCGCCCGACGTCGAGGTCGGCGGGCACGCTGCAAGTGGGAGTGGTCGAAGTGGCAGTATCCGCATGCAGACCCTTTGGTACAACCTGGGCTGTGTGTTCTCCTTTTCGGGCTCAGGGCTTCGGGTATTTACGAACAGGTCGGTATCTCTATATGACTGTACGGGTAAATAAAAGTTTCTGACTGGTTCTTAGTAGGGAATGGGTGAATGGGTTATTGGGACCGCTATAGGGGCCCCTTAGAGACTATCATAGGGATCCATTCCCCCATTCCCTACTAAGAACCAAGGAGGTTTCCCAAAGTGCCACCTAGCAACCAATCCGAACCCTAAACCCTAAAATTTTCCCAAAGTGCCACCTAGCAACCCCTCCGACTAAAAAAAAAGAGGCAGGGATCGCAAGCTGGCTCGCTGCTCGCTTCTCCCTGCGCTGGCTGCTCTCCCACTTCTTCGCTCTCCTCTCCTGGTCTCTTGTGTAGGAATTTCATTTAAATTACCATAATACGGATCCCTGGGTTCTTGTGAAGGAATTTAATCTAATAAATAGTTGAAGTTGAACCGACATTTCGGCAAACGGCAAACTCACCACATCCGGCTTGGCACAATGAGGAATGAGGCTGTTGACACGGAATTTACGTTATTTAATACTAAATTACCATAGTAGGGCTCTATAGTAAATGATAAGGTTTCCTTCTTATGGTAACTTAAAGCTTAATCCGAAAGACTTGAAAGGAAGCCTTATAGATCCCTTAAAGGAACCCTTATACATCCCTATTATGGTAACCTAAACCCAAAACCCCTAAACCCTAAACTCTAAACCCTAAACCCTAAACCCTAAACCCCAAACTCTAAACTCTAAACTCTAAACCCTAAACCCTAAACCCTAAACTCTAAACTCTAAACCCTAAATTCCCCTAACAAGGACCCGGCCTCCATCGTGATCCACAGCCGGGCCAAGGGACTCGTCTGAGTCTTGGAGGTCCGTGAGAATCGATTCCTGAGTTCTTCGTTTAGGGTTTTTTTAAGGGCCTGATTCCGACGGCATGTACAGCAAGAAGTCCCATACTAGGAGGAGCCGTTGGTTGGGTTAGGGGTTTAGGGTTTAGGGTTTAAGGTTCTGGGTTTAGGGTTTAGGGTTTAAGGTTCTGGGTTTAGGGTTTAGGGTTTAGGGTTCAGGGTTTAGGGTTCAGGGTTCAGGGTTCAGGGTGTAGGGTTTAAGGTTCTGGGTTTACGGTTTAGGGTTTAGGGTACCACCACAAAGTCCACCAGGGCAGATCCCAAAAAAAACGTACAGAAAAACCAAAATCCTAAACCCTACATAATGAGCAGGTATCGCCCACAAAGCCCACAAAGGCTGACAAAAACAACATCTAAAAAGCACAGCAAAACCCAAATCCTAAACCCTACATGAACACTCAAACCCTGAACCCAATTTTGCCACTTTGATTCATGGAGACGGCGTACCCAGAGGGACGATGAACCTGACCTGGGTTGGCGCTCTAAAGCCTCTGCAAGATGTTCCTACGAAACCCCAATGCCTAAACCAAAAGCGACACGAGGGAAACTTTACCCTAAGGGTCCATGTGCCCAAATAGTATATACTTTGGGACCAATGTACCTACATGGCGAGTACTTTAAGGCCAAAGTATATAAGTACATGGGCCCTTAGGCTTACAACAAAGATCCCAAACCCTAAACCCTCAACCCTAAACCCCTAAGCCTTTAAACCCTAAACCCCTAAACCCTAAACAAACAAAGATCCCAAACCCGTTTGAACCTTGGGTCGAAGGCCTTTCGGGAACACGCGGCCAGAGCAGGCAGGTCGTGTCCGTCTTGTTCTTCCTCTTGCATCTGACACAACACGCAGCCCACAACAAGCTCTACTGAAATGAGGGAAACCCCCCGGACTCCACCCTAAACCCTAAACTGCCCTAAACCCTAACCCAGACCCCCGGGAGGATCCAAAAAGTGGATCCCTTAATGGTGGTTCCTATAAAGTACCCTTAGTAGTACAGGGCCCCAAATTAGGGGATCTACTTTCTAGATCCTCCCGGGGGTCTGGGAAGCCCTAAACCTTTAAAACAAAGATCCCAAATGCCTGCAGAGCGACGAGGAACCCGTCGAGGCGCACGCACTCAAGTCATTTCCGTGCAAAGGAGCGGAGGCACCACGCTCTGTGGCCATGCAAGACTTATATAAGTATGGAATAGGCTTGGCAGACCCTAGCCCAGCAGGATTTTATCCGTGGTTTATATCGGATGATAACTTGGATCAGTTCTTTTGCTGCTTCTGTGATCCTGCTTTGTCCCTACTTTGTCGGAAGCAGCCCGGGAATTGAGCCTTTTGCTCAGCCTGGCGTGCTTCCCATCGCTGGACTAGGGGTCTGAATCTAGACTCGCCAAGCCAAATCTGCAGAAAGAGCTAACGGTTTAGGGTTCAGGGCTTGGGGTTTTGGGTTTAGGGTTTAGGGTTTACGGTTCTGGGTTTAGGGTTTAGGGTTCAGGATTTAGGGTTTAGGGTTCAGGGCTTGGGGTTTAGGGTTGAGGGTGCCCAGCCAAACCTGCAAGCAGAGAGAGGTTAGAATAGGGAATAGGGTGTGGGGATATACTATGGCATACTTATCATCGGCACTTTCAAGGAACATTATGATTGCTAGTTATTTCGATCCCATTATTAGGGCTTCGGGTTTGGAGTATTCAGGGTAAGCATGAAAGTGGGTTCAAGTCGTAGGCCCAGAGTCTTGGCACTCATGACAGTATAGCTTCTCTGGGCTTGAAGCTTTTCGGGTGTAGGTTTCAGGGTTCAGAGTTTAGGGCTTCGGGTAGTATGTTTAGACATTTGGGAGTTTCCGAAAATAGGGGACCCTAATATAGTACCCTAAATAGTAGGATCCTTATTATAAGGACCCCGAAATAAGGTACCCCTACTTTCGGAAACTCCCATTTCGAAGATGGGATCCTGAAAGCCAGGCTTGGGGGTCAAGCCTGCAAGTGCTACACACAACCTCACTACATACTGGGTTTAGGGCTTACGGCTTAGGGACAGCCCTGTACTACGGCTGACGATTTCCAAGATGAAACCCCTAAACCCTAAACTCTAAGCCCTAAACCCTAAACCGTATTTGTCATAGATTGGGGTCCTTTAGGCCATGCGGGCGGCTGTCCTAGGGCCAAAACCTCGCACCCTACGCCATATATCTAAACCTGCAGAAGGCCTCCCATAATGTAACCATCCTTCCAACCCGCACGGTAGTGTGTCAACCGTGGTCCCTTCGAACAGCTCAGCAAGGGAAGGGAACGAAAGAGCTAAAGGAGGAGAAAGAGAGAGAGAGAGAGGGAGAGAGGGAGAGAGAGAGAGAGAGTGGAAGGACGAAAAACATCGACTCAGCTACTTAGAGATCTTGCTTTAAGGCCGTAGCGTGCAGAAGGACACAAGTAGTTTTCCAATTTCCAAGCCTGTGCAAACAGCCTTCCTACCTGATCTTAGGGTTCTTGCAGAGCCTTTCGTATTGAACTTACAGATCCGGTATAGAATCAACTTAAAGAAACCCTTGAACGCCTGACTTTAAACCCGAAAAGCCCGCTGTATTTCGGAACCCTTAAACCCTAAACTTCGCAAGGCTTTGAAAGCCTGCGACCCCTGCGCTAGGTGAGGGCTGGGCGAGTTCAATGTTCGGCCAGACCACCTTCAATTGGCTTGGTTAGGCTTTAGAGCTTAAGGGTGACTGCTTGCTGCAGGGGTTACGAAACGCCAAAACCCGGTTTAATGTTGGCTTAGGGAGTGGTCGAGGGTTAGGAATGACTACTAGGGCGTAGGGTTTAGGGAGGGTTTCCCGTTTTTCATTTGGGGTCAAGTTTTTGCCGGCTGGGCTTTGGGGAAGAGAAGGGGGTTCCTAGGGCCTACTATGTTCCCAACATGCATGAAAATGCCAGTCTAAACGTTCGGTTCAGGGTTTAGGGTTTAGACCCATGCTCATCAGGAAAGGCGGAAGCAATATCCGGTTGGCAGCCGCCGCAGAGACTCCAAAACCCCCTAATTACGGAATATACCTTAAATCATATTAGGGATCCTATTATAATTTATGGTCTATTCCTTAATTAAGGGGTTTGGGAGTCTTTGGGGCCGCCATAACATCCATCAATGCCATCGTAAGTCCCAGCATCCGAAGAAGGCGCTTGCAAAAGTGGGGGTCTCGGTTGAGGGCCCTCCTGATCAACTTGCATAATCTAACAGGGTTTAGGGTTTAGGGTTTAGGGATCTAGGGGCCTTAAGAATTAGAATAGGGTTTTGGGTTTTTGGGGTATGTTATACTATAAGTGCATAGGTAATTATTACGGCCCCTATTTCTAGAGTTCCCCAAGCCCTAGAGAGAGAGAGAGAGAGCCAGCCTTGTCCCCACACGGGGATCCCTGACACTTCAAAGCTACTAAAGGGGGTGTCGGGCAATATTGTCTGAGGAGTTTCCAGGGGTCACGGTTAAAGATCGAGGCATTAGCTATCGGATTAGTGGACTGGCTAGCTGACTATAGGGTTGTAAGTAGAGTTTAACTTTAACTTTGTTTACTACCTTTGGAGGTACCTCTAGAGTCCCTACTTATCTTAAAGCAAACCATAGCCCCTAACATCCTTCAACAACCCCGGTCATCTCGACCTTTCGCTCAGGTTTAGGGTCGAGTGTTTAGGGGCTCCAAACATGAAACCTTCCTGAACCCTGCACTAAACCTCTTACAAGTAAGCGGTAAAACCCACAAAACCCCCAGCCACCCTAAACCAACCGAATCCATGATAGAACCCGAATACAGAGCGCTTCTTATAGGCCCCTTACACTTCCGGAGAAAATTCGCTGACCTGTTCGACTTAAAAACCCTAAACCATGCCCTTTGCGACCCAGGGTTCTCAAGTAAAGGCCCTCACAGAATGAAGCCCTTTAGGGGCTCGGGTTTATGAGTTCAGGGGCGAGAGTTTTGGGTTTTGGAGTTGAAACTTGGCTTTGGTGTTTTAGGGTTTAGGGTTTAGGGTTCAAAGTGTGGGGTTTTGGAATTTGAGGGTTAGTGTGTTGCTTTAGTGGGTTAGGGTTTTGGGTTTGGGGGGTTAGTGTTTTTGTTGGAGGGGGGCTGGGCTTTGGGCTTGGATGTTTAGGAATTGTGTGTTTTTGATGGGGAGGGGGAGGTTTTGGGGTTTAGGGGTGGGCGTTTTGTTTTTGAGGGTGGGAAAGGGAAACAGGAGGACCCCGCATACACTTTGAGGTTTTGGGGTGAGGGCGTCCGCTCTGAGAGGTTAGCACATTTCACCTTGACACTTAAAGCCTAAAACCTAGCCCCGAACGCTTTAACCCCTAATCCTACAGCCTAAACCCCAAACCCAATCCCGAAACCTTGACCCTAAATCCCAAAGACCAAAGCACTGAAAAGCTAGAACAGTAAGCGACAGGACCGTGGGCATTGGACACTTGGCCTTCATTGGAAGTGGCTGGGCTAAAACTCTAAGTCCTAAGCCATAGAGCCTAACCCTAAACCCTAAACCCTAACCCCGAAACCCTAACCCCTAAACCCTAAACCCTACACCCTAACCCGCATCCGTCGAGCGACAGACCCCGAACGCTTGGTCGAGGGCCTTACAGCCCGAGCACCCATTCGGAAAGAGAGACGGAAAGGTGAGGGTTAAGCCTCACCGTCTGTCCTGGACAGGCCAACGGATATTGGCCTTGTTTACGACAACGTCAGTACTCAATAAGGGTCTGGCCGTATCCAGACCTCCCTTTAGCGTAGCTAAAGTATAACCCCAAACCCTCAACCATTTCCTCTGGAGGTGGTTCCGGTTTAGGATTTAGGATTCTAGGCTTTAGGATTTTAGGATTTAGGGTTTTAGGGTTTAGGATTTCGGATTTTAGGATTTAGGGTTTTAGGGTTTGGGATTTTAGGATTTAGGGTTTAGGGTTTAGGATTTAGGATTTTAGGATTTAGGGTTTTAGGGTTTAGGATTTAGGATGTTAGGATGTAGGGTTTTAGGGTTTAGGATTTAGGATTTTAAGATTTAGGGTTTTAGGGTTTAGGATTTAGGATTTTAGGATTTAGGGTTTGAGGGCTTAGGGTTTAGGATTTTAGGATTTAGGGTTGTAGGGTTTAGGATTTTGGATTTTAGGATTTAGGGTTTTAGGTTTCGGAGTTCTGAATCGGAAAATTGAGGGTCGAATTTGGCTTATCATGCCCTGCTTATGAAAATGCCATCTTTAATTGGGCCGAGTGACCATATCGAGGAGTCCTCCTTCTTCTTGTGAATTCTAGGGTTTGGGATTTAGGATTCTGGGGTTTAGGATTTTGGATTTTAGGGTTTAGGATTTAGGATTCTGGGGTTTACGATTTCGGATTTAAGCTTCTAGGGTTTAGGATTTAGGATTTTAGGGTTTAGGGTTTAGGATTTAGGATTTTAGGATTTAGGGTTTTAGGGTTTAGGATTTAGGATTTTAGGATTTAGGGTTTTAGGGTTTAGGATTTCGGATTTTAGGATTAGGGTTTTAGGGTTTAGGATTTCGGATTTTAGGATTTAGGGTTGTAGGGTTTTGGATTCAGGATTTTAGGATTAGGGTCTTAGGTTTCGGAGTTCTGAATCGGAAGATTGAGGGTCGAATTTGGCTTATCATGCCCTGCTTATGAAAATGCCATCTTTAATTGGGCCGAGTGACCATATCGAGGAGTCCTCCTTCTTCTTGTGTGCGCGCTTTGAAGCGCGCACTCTCTTAGGATTTTGGCATTTAGGGTTCAGGATTTAGGATCTAGGATTTTGAGTTTAGGATTGCGAAGCGTTAAAATTAGGATTCAAGATTTAGGATTCTAGGATTTAGGGTTTTAGGGTTTAGGATTTAGGATTTTAGGATTTAGGGTCCTAGGATTTAGGGTTTTCGGATTAAGGATTTTAACATTTAGGATTTAGGGTTCAAGGGTCAAGATTATGAATATAGGATTGAGGATTTAGGAGTCGGAAAATTGGAGTTAGTTTTGGCTTATCATGCCCTGCATATAAACATGCCCATTTTGATTAGGCCGAGTGCCCATGTCGAGGTCTACTCCTTTTGCTTGGAATACTAGAATCCAAACTTTTCAGGTTTCTAGAGCTCAGGAGGAGCATTCATTCAAACGAAAAGTTTGAACGGCCGAGCAGGCCCTGCCATGCCGGAGGCCCGAAAAGGGCCGAGGCTACTCCCAGCCGCAGCCCTCTAGAGCTCAGGAGGAGCATTCATTCAAACGAAAAGTTTGAAGGGCCGAGCAGGCCCTGCCATGCCGAAGGCCCGAAAAGGGCCGATGCTACTCCCAACCCGAAGGACCTCCAGGAGCCCGACAGGTAAGTAAATCTTAAATCGCTCCAGAAAAGAAATAATGCAATAAAATAAGCTAAGAAACCCTAAACCCTAATAGAGTATAGTTTGGGTGGCCGGGGTGGGTTTACTAGCAACGCGAGCGCGCGGCCCGGGGTGATTCACACCCTAGCGCGCGCCCTCGCCTGGCACACCCTGAACCCTAAACTTTAAACCCTATATAAACTCTAGACTCTAAACCCTAACCCCTAAACCCTAAACCCTAACCCCTAAACCCTGAAACCCTAAAACCCTAAAACCCTAAAACCCTAAATCCTAAGCCCTGCGCTTCCTTGCGAAGGCTTGGTCTTCGGGTTGGGGTTTCAGGTGAAAGGCTTCTTCTAAAGGGTCTGAAGCGCTCAGGGGATCTGTTTAGGGTTCAGGGTTTAGGGTTTAGGGTTTACGGAATAGGGTTTACGGCTTAGGGTTTGGAGTTTAGTTTGGGAGTGTCGTCGCCTTGCCAATCAAGTCAACCACATTGACGGCAGGATGCTCATCGTACTGGATTGTCATGCCTCTGGGGCTTAAGATTGAGGCTTAGGGTTTTGGGGTTTCGGCGGTTTAGGGTCTAGGGCTTAAGATGAAGAGGGTTCAGGGTTGAGGGTGCTGGGACCGCACGTCCATCAAGCGAAAAACAAGATCATAGAAGAGGCGTCTGGGGTAAAGTATGGTATTGATAAACCCTAAACCCTAAAACTAGTATCATTTTATATAGACACAAGGGAGGATACCATCCCGACCATCCCTAATCCCTGAACCCCTAAACCCCAGCACTCAACCCTGAATATACCTCGTGAGATTCGACAAATCTGTGACTTTTGGAACTCCCGGGTGAGGGGTCGAGGCTTTAGAGTGCAGGGCCCGGGTGTCAGGGTCCGGGATGGAAAGGGTTTAGGGTTTAGGGTTTAGGGTTTTCTTTCAAAACTACTCCCTAAGCCCCTACCTAACCATCGGCTGTCGGAGCCTTCTAAGGAGTAAGAGACAGTAGGGGCTTGAGGGTCCTACGGTTGATGGACAAAATCCTGCATGACCCATAATAAGGAATATACCATAATTCCCATAGTTTAGGGTCCTTAAAGTAATGCAGGATTTTGTCCATCAACCGTAGGGTTTGGGATTCAGAGTCTAGGGGGTGCCGTGGTTAGGATTTGTTCAGGCCCAGGAGTCTGAGGCTTGCGGGGTTTAGAGTCCGGTTGAGGGTTTAGGGGTTAAGGGGTGTGGGGTTTAGGGTTTTAGGGTTTAGGGTTTAGGGTTTAGGGTTTAGGGGTTAAGGGGTGGGGGGTTTAGGCTTAGAGCTCAGCCAGAGCTCAGAGTTTCGGGAGGTTTCGGAGTCGGGTTCCAAGCTTTCCCCCAGATTTTAAGACGCCTTGATCAAGGACTACTCCCCCAAATCACAGAAACGTGACCTCTACGCATGTATGTGTGTATGTATATGTATGTGTCTGTATATGTATGTGCATACATGCATGTATGCATGTATAGATGTATGCATGTACGCATGTATGTATGTATGGATGGATGGATGTATGGATGGATGTGCATGTACACACATGCAGAAAGCACGTCTATGGAATCATCATTAGTTTATGGATCTCCAGATTTCAAGTTCACACCATGCAATCGGTCCATTGACTGGGCTTCTTGCGTTGCTTGACGGTGCCGCTCTTCCGATCGACCTGCGGATTCAGGGATTTCGGTTTAGGGTTTTGGGGGGTTTTGGTTTTAGGATTTGCAATCCACCTGCAGTTTGACTATACCTTAAATTCGACGGCTGCTTTCCAAACTTACAGGCGCCTTCTTTGGGAGTCCGTACATTTAATTAAGGATCTTATCGGCTTAGGGTTTAGGGTTATTACCACAGCACCTAGAACCTCATACTGCAAAGCCCTAAGGCCTCGCTTCAACTCTCGCTCTCTCTCTCTCTCTCTTTCTCTCTCTTTCTCTTCTTCTGTCCCTCTCTCCTTCTCCGTCTTTGTTGGAAAAATGTGCATTTCTGAAAGTTTTGGTCGTTGTATTTTTGCCGGGCCCGCTTGAGGGGCTCTGAGAGCGGCATCGGGGAGACTCGGATCCTTTGGGCTTAGGATTTAGTTGGAGTTATAAGTGGGGTTATAAAAGGGGTTTAGGGTTTGTTTGAGGGTTCCATAGGGTTTAGGGTTTAGTAAGGGTAGTTATAAGTGGGGTTATAAGTCCCCTAATATGGATTATAAGTATAGTTACCCTACTTATAACCCCACTTATAACTAGCCACTCTGTAAAGCTCCAAAATGCTTCTTGCAGGGATTCGGTTGCAAGCCTTCCTTAGCAAGAGTGTTGCAAATGCACTTCTCTTGCGGGCTTAGCATACTTTTGTTTCGGGGTCCTACATGGGTTGTATTTGTTCGCACTAACGTTCCACATGTTTTTCTCTCGGTCGGACACCTCGATGTTTATGAGGGTTTCGTTACGATCTTACCTCTCCAGAACAATCCAAATCCCGAAACCCGAAACCACACATCCAAGACACTCACTAAACTCTAAATCCAGAACCCTCAAGCCTACATGGTCCTAAGCCCAAAACGAGTCTCAGAGGGACAGAAAACACTTTGAGAGCCAACAAAAAGAAACTGAGGCTGTCTGTAGTCTGCAATGTCCACAAGGACATCAAGACATATCCTAGTCGTGATCTTC
This sequence comes from Symbiodinium sp. clade A Y106, assembly GCA_003297005.1. NCBI lineage: Eukaryota > Dinophyceae > Suessiales > Symbiodiniaceae > Symbiodinium > Symbiodinium sp. clade A. The sequence goes on from BGNK01001551.1 coordinate 16,672, forward strand.
TCAAGAATGCGGCCCGATCTAGAGGACTCCGAAGGCAAACCAGACATGAATTCAATGCTTCAGGATAACATGCTGCCACTAGGATACAGAATCGCCAGGCAAGTCTACTGTGCGACTGTGCACGCGGACATCAAAGCTTAATTTTCTTCGGGCTTGGCCGTTTGCATGCCTGCCCTGGATCCGGAGTCCCTTAGGCCAGTGTACCAACAGCACCCTGCAAGACGTGAAATGTCATCGATGTCTCATGTTTGCATCGATGGAAGCGACAAGCCATGGCCTCAACTCCACCGCACATGCTCAGTGATGGTCCTTGACATATGAGACAGGAGGAAAACTGAATCGTGGCTTCGTGTCCGGCGAGATGCAGCGCGTTTTTAGGCCCCCTACCCCCTTCCCCTACCCCCCTAAGGGTCCTTATGAGCATGCTACAACATGACCCAATGCTGGTCATGTATGGCTGCTGTGGCGAAGGCTTGTTTGTTTGGGATCGCATGCCCTATTGCTGGAACACACACACACACACCCACCAGCTACCAAAACACCTCAGGGTTTTTTCGGAATTCAGGTTTGATTTAGGGTTTAGGGTTTTTACTGTCGCCCCTAAAGCCGAGAAACCTTAAAACCAAAAAATGAGGATGCGGGCTTGCAAGTTCTGTAATGCGACGCGTCCCCCTTGCTCCTGCGCGCCTTGTAGCTGGGATCAAAGTCTACCAGAATCCTTGGCTGGCGCAAACCTCAAAACCTCTAAGCCCCAACCCCAAAAACTGAGGGCAAGCTTCAAGTTTTGGGGCTTAGGACTTTGGGCCCTTTCAATAAAGGGGCCTGAATATTTTCGAAAGGGTTTCGGAGCATATTCTTCTATATTTATATGAGGAACCCTAAGCCTAATAGGAAGAATATTGGCCAGCGTTCCCGCTATTTCAAAGCTTCCATATGAATGCCTTCCCCCTGATATGGAATAGGGTTTGGGGGCCATTATACTACAATTATACTAAGGAACCCCCGTATTGGTAATTATTTAGGCCCCTATACTGCGCTCTTGATCCTGCTCTTGCGCTTGATCCTGCTCTTGCGCTTGATCCTGCTCTTGCTCCTTCTTTTTCTCTTGTTCTTGCTCCTGAAGCCCCCACCCCCTAATCCGAATTATTGGCGCAGACGAAGACAGGCCCGCCTTTTCAATTTCCGTTCGTCCGAGTGAAACCTGCACCGAAACCCTAAAGCCCCAAGAGCCTGCAAACCAAACAATCAAATCCGTTATCGAATCCAGCATAGAACCCCGACAAACCCTAAAACCTAAAACCCAAGCATAGCACCGCCCTTCACTCGATTCTCAGAGGAGTCGCTCTTGCACCCCGTTGGGGGGAATGCCACCCTCCTCGATGTCCGTGCTGAACGGGTACTGGACCTGGGGCTTCGCCCCGGTTTAGGGCTTAGGGAGAAGGCTTCTTGCAAGGGCTTTGGAATTAGGGTTTGATTGGGCTCAGGGATTGGGGATTCTATACTATACCCCGCTTAGAACCATAATAAAAATAATATTTGTAATATATGAACAAAAAATAATTCCTAAGGAGACTATAGTATAGTGCTTTGGGGTTTAAGTTAAGGCTTCTAGGTTTCGGGTCGGGAGATCCAGGGCTCAGGACTTAGGACATAGGGCTTTAAGGTTTCGGGCTGTTAGAGCTTAGGGTTCTTTGCTTTAGGGTTCTGGGCTTTTGGCGTTTAGGGTTTAGGGCTTCAAGGCTTATAAGGATGCTTAAGGCTTAGGGTTTGTAGCGCTTGGGGCTTAGGGTTGTGCGACTGGCAAGAACGACAGTACTTACCCGAAAGATGCAACGTCCTTATCCTGACACAGGCAAGGTAAGTACAGCACCTTGGATGCCAGCACTGTCAGCGACATGGGTCGCGACTGTAATAATGGTGGTGATGTGAGCACTGTCAATATGCAGCATACAGCAATCAAGAAGCAGCAAACCCAGCGGGGCAACGGGAATTATGCGGGAAGCCATCTCTGGATTCTTGCCTTAGTTACTTCAGGGTGTGTTGAGCTGCGGGAAGTAAATTACCCTAAACCCTAAACCCCTTACTAATTCTATGCAAGGGAAACCGAGGTTTCGAGTTCAGTGACACTGCGGAATCTCGAGTCGGGAGGCCCCCACATATCAGCTATACCTTGACCTACCAAAACCGACTTTTTTGTAGGGTCCCTACAAATTCCATATTAGGGTTTATAATCAGAACCTACAAAAAAGTAGGGTTTGGGAGGTCAAGGTAGTGCTTGAACTCAGTACAGCCATCGTGTCTTGTTTCAACCACAATCGCAAGCTCAGCTATGTCAACCGAAGAACTCATGGTAATTGCCCAACTGTGATCATCATTCTTGCGCTGTTTCTACAAGCATTCTGGGCCCGGCAGTACGTTGGCAGTTGATGTTGCTGCTGCTGTTGGTAGTAGTCAGGGCAAGGAGGAGGAGGAGGAGGAGGAGGTTCGGGTGATCAATCTCCCCGCAATCACAGCTGCTACGAACTAAGAGCGGAACCCAGAGTTGGCGCGCTGCTAAACCCTAAACCCTACAAAGAATTTATGAACTGTACGAAACTCAGACCTGGCGACTGGGACTCCTGAGGAACTACTAGACCCCGCGTAACAGCCTCCCTTAAGCCACCTAAACCCTAAGCCCTAAACACCCTCAAGCCTGGAAAACACCGAAGAACCAAGCCTTATATATATATATACACACACACATTATCTATATATATATATATGTGTGTATATATATATATGTATATATATTTATTTATTTACTTATGTGTTTGTTTATTTCTTCATAAACAAACACACACGCACACACACACATATATATATATATATATTTAATATACATATATAGATATCAATAAATATGTATATATTTATATAGTAAGTAAGCCCCGAAAAGTTGGAAGCTGGATTAAGGGCAATTACTGCTGGGTTTCCCTATACATGACTCTTAAGGATTGAGGCTATTGGGTTTCCAACTTTTGGGCTTCTGCCCTATATATATATATATATAATAAGTATATATGCATATATATATACTTATATATTTATATATTTATATATTTAGATATTTAGATATTTAGATATTTAGATATTTAGATATTTAGATATTTCGATATTGATATATATATATATTTACTTATATATGTATCTTTATATTTATATATGTATATGTGTGTGTGTGTGTTCATTCTTTTGGGGTTTGGTGTTCAAGGCTTTCTGTTTTTAGGATTTAGGGTTTGGGGTTTGGGGCTCCGAGGCTTTCGGGTTCAGGGGTTCCCTAAACTACCCTGAAGCCCGTACCCAGAGAGCCCAATACCCCTCAATAAAGGAATATACCTTAAATTATAGTAGGATCCCTAATATGATTTAAGGAATATTTCTTAATTAAGGGGTATTGGGCTCTCTGGGCAGGTGCTCGAAGGCCCAGCCTGCACCGTGAAGCGGACCTTCCACAGAATTGGGCGGCTTCAGGGACTTCGGGCTGAAGCATCGACACCCTAAACTTAACCTTGAAGCCTTATCTGGGCTTTTAAGTAACCAGGGAGAAAAAAGTATAAACTTTTATTTCATACGGGTTCCTTTAAGAAAAAAGTATTAAAGTATGGTACTCCAAAGCCCAGTTATTTAGGGTGTAGGCTCTTAATTGACCAATCAGGCTCTCAGGCTTTCAGCTTGGCCTTTGTGCGAAAACCCCTACATTCGGAAATGAGAGTAGGGATTTGGAGTATGTAATCCGATGGTCCGATGGTTATCTGTGGACTACAAGGGACAGTTCCCCATACGGCTGATGGACAAAATCCTGCATGACCCATAATAAGGAATATACCATAATTCCCATAGTTTAGGGTCCTTAGGGTCATGCAGGATTTTGTCCATCAACCGTAGGAGTTGAACACTTTTCGGATCGGATGTCTTCAGTTTCGATCTAATCTGGGCCCTTCCGGGTCCCCGCTACAGTACACTCCAGGGTTTAGGGGGTTTAGGGTTTAGGGTTTAGGGTTTAGGGTACGGTACACTCCAGCAGCCGAAAAAGACAGACATTTCGAGAACCACCCAGATCGTTCCACTGGACGTTACGAGCAAGTCTTTTGTGAGATTTCGGACAGGATCTGGCAACCGGTGGAGCCCGGACTACCTGTGGAGTGAGTGCGGATAAGAGGCTCCGACCACAAACCATGAGGCCCTACGATCCGAAATACTTACCCCTCATACCCTAAACCCTAAACCTTAGACCCTAAACCCTAAACTCCTCTCTCTCTCTCTAACATACCCCAAGCCTTCGAACATCGTCGTTTTGAAGCAGATTGACCCGAAACCCTAAGCCTGAAATCATGACATTCTCTGACTGAGGGCTCCCAGCCTGTCGGCTTCAAAGGAGCCTTATGGGGGCCTTGACAATTAGAGTAGGGTTTTAGGCTTTGGGGTATTTTAGAGTACAAGTGCATGGGAAAGATACTATGAAAAGACATCATTACCAGCTTCTCAAACCTAGGTTCCCCAGTAGCCCCTTAATAATAAGGGTACCCTTTTTCCTACTATTCGGTTTTAATAAGGGAACCCCCCAAAAAAAGGGTAAAAGGGTTCTACTGGGGAACCGTATTAGGCATGTTGGGCTTATGGTGAGGAAGCTGGGCTCCCGCCTTCAAGACTGCAAGACGGAGCCCCAAACCCCCAAAACCCTAAACCCTAACCAACAAACCCGAACCCCTGAACCCAAACCCCAAACACCGAAACCTCAACCTAAACCCTAAAACCCTAAAGCCCTAAACCCCTAAACCCCTAAACCCCTAAACCCCTAAACCCTAAACCCTAAACCCTAAACCCTAAAACCCTAAACCCTAAAACCCTAAACCCTAAACCCTAAACCCTAAAACCCTAGACCCTGAACCCTAAAAGAAGCCCAGGTGGCCGCCTCCAGGGGCCCTGTGTTCTCCAGCCGCAGGGGCTCGGTGATGGATGCGATGGGCCTCAAGGGCGGACGGTTTCGGGCATTAGGCTCCTTTAAGTGTTCCTACAAGGGTACTATAAGGGGTACTATAAGGGTACTATAAGGGGCTTTTTTTTCGGGTGTTTGGGGTTTCAGGGAGTTTTCGGCATGTTTAGCATCTACAGCAATATCGCCCTGATGAGTGGTACAGAAATCCTCGCAAACGGCGGGTCATAGAATCACTTGCGTGTAGCAGGCCAGCGACTCCTGCTCCTGCTACTGCTACTGCTACGTTAAAGTCAGGCAGGCTTTTGAGTATGGCAAAACTAGATGGGAGTTTCCGAAAATAGGGGACCCAAATATAGTACCCTAAATAGTAGGATCCTTATTATAAGGACCCCAAAATAAGGTACCCCTATTTTCGGAAACTCCCAGATACAAACTGTGGGTTTCGAGTTTCTGTGTCATATCACTTTAGGCTTCACCCTCAACTCTAAACCCCAGCTTCTAAAAACCCCTAAACCGACTATATAAACCCTAAACCCTGAACCCTAAGCCCTGAACCCTACACCCCAAACCCTGAACCCTAAACCCCAAAACCCAAAACCCTAAAGCGAGAAGACAAAAACAAACCCCGGGGGCCGCTGCCGATGCTTGTCCCAGAGGAACTCAAACTCGAGCCGGTTCTTCGAGAGCCTGGAGTTGATTCCTTTATAGTGGACCCCAAAAAGTTGGAACATGGGTTTAGGAGATTAGTGCTGGGATCCCTTATACTTTACCTTAAGAGCATGAGGATAACTTTACCTTAAGAGCATGAGGATAATGATGTTCCAACTTTCGGGCTTCTACTATAGTGAACCCCAGAAGTCGGAAACCGGATTAAGGCCAAATAGTGCTGGGATTCCCTACTTCGAGGATCATGGGACTTAGTAAGTAGGTTATAATTGGGGTTATATGTCCCCTGAGTGGGGTTATCCTAGCTATAACCTACTTATAACCTTACTTGAGCCTTCAAGTATACACTACTCTTAAGGATTGAGGCTATTGGGTTTCCAACTTTTGGGCTTCTACTGTAGAGTTACGTAGGGTGTAGAGTTGGGACTCTTTGGGAGTTAAGGCTTATGGGGTTTAGGGATTCCGGGTTTGGGGTTTAGAGTTTTTAGGACTTAATGTTTTTTTCAGGGATTCCGGGTTCAGTTCAGGGCATAGGGATACTACAGCAAATGGACAAACTCCTGCAGCATCCACGACAAGGAAGCACCATAAACGGCTAAAGCGCAAAGTTTAGGGGCGAAATGGGATGAGTTCTTGCGCATGTCGCTACTGTCACCACCGACACTCCTACCGTGAACGATAGAGCGAGAGGCGTCTGGGCTGACTTCTTTAGCCCCGCTGAAAGTTTCCCCCGATCTCCTTACTCAGTACAGTGTATCTCGACTCTCCATCAGCTCTAAGCTGACCGTGTGTTTTGGAGATAAGTCACAACAGCCCTAAAAACCCAAACAAAAGGAAACACACAGCACACCTCAAAAGAAACGAAGAGCTGTACTGACAGAGGCCCAAAGTGTGAAAGTCCGTAGACTAGAGTCCTGCAAGAGTAATGCCGTAATGCACTCCTAAACCCTTGTCCAGTCATGCATCGCTTCAATGTTGCTCGCAACGATTCAATCAGAGACTCGATGGGCGGGATTGCTAGCACCTAAACACTGAGTAAACGTGATTTTGGCTGAATTCGGATCTGTGCTTCATACAAGTAGTAATTACTGGTATTAGGAGTGGTACTCCTATAGTAGGAGCAGGAGTAGGAGTAGGACTGGGAGTGGGAGTCGGAGTGGGAGTGGTGGGAGTGGGAGTGGTGGGAGTGGTGGGACTGGGAGTGGGAGTGGGAGTGCGAGTGGGAGTGGGAGTAGGAGTAGGAGTGGAAGTAGGAGTAGCAGTAGCAGTCAGCAGCAGCAGCAGCAGTAGTAGCAGTAGCAGTAGCAGTAGCAGTAGCAGTAGCAGTAGCAGTAGCAGTAGCAGTAGCGGTCGTCGTCGTCATCGTCTGTATAAGATCTCAAGATAGCCTTGCGCACACTCCCTGCGCGCATCGGCTTTCAAAGCAACCGGTGAACAAGCCTTGCGCGCATGCGACTGTTGCTTACGCGTTCTTGCGCTCCCATTTGTTTATGCCGCCCCTAGTCTGGCTAGCTCTTCGATGGTTTATGTCTCCGCTCTATCGGGTAATGCTGGGTAATGGACCCCAAGCCCCAGCCGCGTTTCGTGTTTAAGTTGGGTATAGAAATTTGCAGTTCTCTACCCCCGAATCTTCCCCAAAGCTCTAAAACCACAAACCCGGAATCCTCCAGAGTTCTTCTGGGCTGAGTACCCTAAACCCACAAAAGGCTAACATTTTCAATTATGGTAGGATTATGAACCCCAAAAAGGTTAAAGGTTTACCTACTCAGCTACTAAGATTTTCTTCCGAGCCCCACAACCTGCTCCATAGGGGCCCGGGCTTGAGCTGCGGTGCAACGAAAGTAGCCTTGAGGCGTGTCCTCCAATCTTACTTGGAGGATCATGGGACTTAGTAAGTAGGTTATAATTGGGGTTATAAGTCCCCTAAGTGAGGTTATCCTAACTATAACCTACTTATAACCTTACTTACTAAGTCCCAGGAGCCTTCAAGTAGGGTTTGAGGACGTAGCGCTTCCAGGGACTAACTCGCTAAGGGTGGATCGGCAACAATCCTGCAGCTTCCATGACAACGGGTAAGGGTTTCAGGGTTTAGGGCTTGAGGGTTTACGGGTTCATGGTTTAGGGCCCATCACGGGTATAGACACCATAGTTTGGGGTGCACAAGATAATGCAGGATCTGTGCTCAGCCAGCCACAGCGCCCAGCTCCACGTACGTTGTTTTTGAGGGTGCCACTACCCCAGGCATTTTTAGAGTCCCCGATTTCAAATCCAATTGCTCGATCCCTTGGGTTCAGTATCTTGGCCTTAACAATTCGAACAGGGTTTTGGGCGTACATGTCTACATAAACCAATCGTCGTCAAGAAACCGCATTATGTAAAACCCTATATATTCGCACCCGTCCTGAAAATGTTCTTGCCGCCTCCCCCCTTTTCGACGATCTCAGAGCAAACCAGCTCGTCCTTCGTGCGGGCCCGAGTGGTCGGCATTAAAGTTAAGGGTTTAGGCGGGGTTTAGGGTGTAGGGTTAAAGGTTAGAGTTAAAGGTTGCTAAGAGAAAGCCGTTAATATTACAAGAATGGTAAGTATGTCATTAACTAATCGTGTTCTCATCTTGATTGCTGCCTATTCGGACGACTCGTACGACGATTACTATTTGTAATGCTATCACCTGAAACGCTAAGCCCTAGTTCCAAGACCGTAAACCCTGAAACCACCAAACCCAAACCCTAAAACCAACTCTGGCTATTCTCACTAGAGCCGAACATCGCTTTTTTTCTGAGAGATGCCATGCAGGCTCTTGGGTGCAATTTAGGGTTTAGGGCTTAGCGATTACGGTTCAGGCTGTACCGTGCTGTCATTAGTACGAGGCTCTTGGTTGCTATTTCGTTGGCTATTTGTGTGCCATGGTTACATATCATTCCGACTGTTCCTCCGAGCAGAACTCTTTGAGCGCATCATGCTCTTGAATTTAGAGCCTAGGCACCTCGGAGCTTCAGGATGCAAAACCAAGGGTGTACATCACAGATGTGTGCTTGTTGTTGTTTTGTGCTATGGTTCTGTGGAGCATTGGTTTGGGCCCAGGTGCGTACAATTTCAGTTCCTTGATCTCTGAAACCATCTCATGGCTCAGGAGGTAGCATTCAATTGAAAGACCTTCGTTGTCGGCACAGACTCATCCACAAGAGTTGAGAAATGCAAGGGTGCATTCTACATCAAGCCTAGCTCCTCGCTCCAGGACTTCATGGGGCCCTGGAGTGCCCGCCGGATGGTAGAACTACAGTCTAGCTCTAGCGAGACCACAGGAAGGCTGCCTTGTTGTACCCTACACTCTTGAATTAAGGAATAAACCTCGAATCATCTTCAGGATCTCCCAATACTGTTTAGCATTTCGGGAGGGGGGTTTATTGTCTAAGGTTTAGGGTTCAGGTTATCTTGCTTATTTGCTTGGTTTGAGTTTTCTGGAAACCCACACAAACCCGGGCCGCCTCAACTGTGCCGGGTGTGGGGCTAAGAGCCATAAAGGTGAACCTGCACCATGGGCGTTTTAGGGTTTTTGGAGTTTTTGGTGTTCCACGGTTACAAAGTCTAAGAGGTTTAGGCGATATGTGGGCCTTAATTATTCGAATAGAGTTGAGAGTGATATTATCGTATAGTAACATAGGGACTATGAGGGGGCGTTTCGTCTTGTTGGTTTTGGGGCTTGAAGGTTTACAGATTTGGGGTTTGGGGCGTTAGGGGATTTCGGGTTTTGGGGTTGAGGAGTGCAATATAGTGGTCTTAATCATCAGAACGGTGTTTTGGGGTATGCAATTCTAGGGACTACAGAAAATTAAAATAGTACAGTATCAGGAACTACCAACCCCTGCAGTAAATTCAAGCTTGAAGGCTTGAGGTTTCCTGCTGGTGAAGCTCGGGCTTTCAAGCCCATGTAAGTTCGTCCGCTCCCGCTCTCTGACCTTCCCTATTTCTGACAAAACCTCTATACATGCTAAGCAGCGCCCTAAACTAACTAAAGCCCTTCTTGCGCCATGTGCGACCTTGACAAAGCGCACCTACTACAGAGTTCAGAAACCGTGCAAAGCTTCTACAAGAAACATACTTTGGAAGCTTTGAACCCTGTAAACGCCTATCACGCGTTGGCAGAGGAGAACGAGAACACACACGAAACGATACAGAACACTGTCAATGCATTACCAAATCTTAGATATCTCATACAGTAACGATAAAAGCCTCCTTATCATATAAAAACCCTACCCTGGCAATCCCACCAACCCCTCTCGGAGCCCTGCGAAATCCCACCAACCCCTCCCCCAGTCCCATAAAGGAACTCCTAAACCCTTAAAGGAACCCCGAAACGCTTAAAGGAACCCCCGAAACCCGTAAAGGAACCCCGAAACCCTTAAAGGAAAAGAAAAGCAACAGCACCCCTATAAAATCCTTGAGACAGGGGACCTGTACGCCGTCTTCGGGTCCAGTAGCACCGATTCCGGCTCCACGCGGAAAACCACAGGGGCCTTTTTAGGGCTTAGGGTTGAGAGTTGAAGGGTTTAGGGTCGAGAGTTGAGGGTTTAGGGTTGAGAATTGAGGGTTTGGGGTTGAGAGTTGAGGGTTTAATAGTGCTTAGAGTTTAGCGTTTGGGGCTTGTTGCTTCGTTTTTTCGGCTTCAGAAGGCTTCTTTCCGGGTTTTGTAGGTCCCCGTAAGGATCTTACCGAGTCCTACAGAGCTTTCTGGGGCTTTACACGGGTCCGAAAGGCAAATGTAAGAAGCTCTAACGGGCCTGGGTCTGCAAGGGCTTTCAGGTCTTGTCGCTATCTGGCGCGGGGGGGGGAGCGAGGGGCGAGGGGACGTGGGGAGCGAGGGGTTGAGGGTGGAAGCCGAAGGTTTTGGGTTTAGGGTTTGGGGTTTAGGGTTTAGGGTTTAGGGTTTAGGGTTTGGGTGTTAGGGTTTGGATGTTCCCGTCTTTAAAGTTCAGGTTTCAGGTTGCTAGGGTTTCGGATTTGCTTCAGGGTCTGCGGGATCGGCTGTTTAGGGATTCGAAGATATCACAACTCCGCCGTGGGGTCAAGGATTTTTCTCTGTAGGCAGTCGGATTTCGGCTCCGGGATGGATGGGATTTAGGGTTTAGGGTTGTAGCGGTTTGGGGTTTAGGGGTCTCGGGGCTCGGGGTTTAGGGTTTAGGCGGTTCTTTGGCCGCGGTTTGGGGGCATGCACGTCGACGGGTGGTACCTAAACAGGCTCTCAACTGCAAGCCTTCACGCAACGCCTCCTACTGCTGCTCTTGCTACTGCTGCTGCTGCTGGTGATGATGCTCTACTGCTCCGCCGCCACGACCACCGCCACCATGCTACCTCTGAGACTCTATAATATACCTTAAGCTACCAAACCCTACTTTTTTGTAGGGTCCCTGTAAACTCCATATTAGGGTTCATAATAAGAACCTACAAAACAGTAGGTTTTGGTAGGTTACTATAGGCTAAACCCGAACCCCCTCAAATCGAAAGGCACAAAGCTCAAGAAACTCTCAACTCGAGGCTCGAAAGCCAAACAAATCCCGTGATCTCTGCCTCTACTTGAAGGCTCATGGGACTTAGTAAGTAAGGTTATAAGTAGGTTATAGTTAGGATAACCCCACTTAGGGGACTTATAACCCCAATTATAACCTACTTACTAAGTCCCATGATCCTCNAAGGCTCATGGGACTTAGTAAGTAAGGTTATAAGTAGGTTATAGTTAGGATAACCCCACTTAGGGGACTTATAACCCCAATTATAACCTACTTACTAAGTCCCATGATCCTCTAAGTAGGCCCATTATGCCCCCAATGCTTCCGAAAGCCCTCCTGACTCCAAAAACTCCCAGAGACCGCCTCCACCTCCTTCTTGTTCCGCTGCCGCTTCGGTTCCTGTGGGAGTGGTTTCCCGGTTTCAGGATTCCAACTTTCGACTTTGGGGCGGTTTCGGAGTTTTGGGGCGTGTTAAAGCTCAGGTTTCAGAGTTTTGGAGCCTCAACTGCTTCTGGGCTTATGTGGGACCTTGGGCTTTATGTTGGGCTTGGGGGGTCAAACCGTCCGGGTTGCTAGGTTTTTGCTATGTAGGCTTAGGATTAGTGGTTTTTGGCTTCAGGTATTCGGGGTTAGGCTGCTTGGTGCTGTAGCAGGTTTCCGGTCTGGGGGTTTGGGGTGTGGTAGGGTTTAAGAACTAGATCATGGTTGGGATAGGATTAAAAATGTACATTTCTATCCATGAATTAGAATAGGGTTCTGGGGCCCATTATACTATAGTTATAAGAAGGAGCCCCCAAAACAATATAGGTAATTATTTAGGCCCCTATATTACCCTATAATACCCTATACCAGCTCAGGGTTCGCAGTTTTTAGGGTTTTGGGTTGGCAGAACCAGGTCCTCCTTCTTGTCTTTGTTCTTCTTGTCTTTGTCCTGGCAAGCCGCAGGAGGATACCAAAAGAGAACCATGAGGGTGACCATAAGTTCAGGGTTAGGGTCTAGGGTTTAGGGTTTGGTGTCAAGGGTAGCCAGACGGGGCCTCATAATTCAGGGTTTGGGGTTCAGAGTATTCGGGCTTAGGCGCTGAAGTCTAAGATGTGGTCTTGGCTTTAGGGATTCAGAAAGCTGCGTCCTGGCTCTGGGGTTGAAGCTTGGGCTTCAGTGTTTGGGGTTCTTTTAGTCAGGTTCGGGTTTGCAGCTTTGGGTTTAGGGGTTTAGGGTTTAGGGTCCAGGGTTTAGGGTTGAGGGTTTAGGTCTAGGATTTAGGGGTTTAGGGTTTAGGGTCCAGGGCTTAGGGTTTAAGGTTTTCGGGTTTGGAGTTTCGGGATCAGGACGTGGGGATGCGAGCTACACCATTCCGGGCTTGCCTAGACCCGGATTTGCACTTCTGCTAGGGTCTATAGACTTTTGACGATTTCTCGAATGGCGTTAACTTGACGGGGGAAGTAGTATCTGAATAGTATTGATAAGCTGCGTGTCAATTCCCGCCCTATCACATTGCAGGGGCCAGGAGGTGATAAAGCTTTACCCTAAACCCTAAACCCTAAACCCTAAACCCCGAACCCTTAACCCTAAAATTGATGGCCAGAGCTGTTTAGGCTACAAAGCAGGACTGCGGAGTTGTCGATGAGTCGGCTGGCAGCCACTACCTAGAGGATCATGGGACTTAGTAAGTAGGTTATAATTGGCGTTATAAGTCCCCTAAGTGGGGTTATCCTAAATATAACCTACTTATAACCTTACTTACTACGTCCCATGAGCCTTCAAGTACAGAAGCAGCAGTTGTTGACAGCTTCGAGGGCTCGGCGTAGGGTTTTCGGATCGCAGGCAGGTTTGAGGCTTCTTTCCTGGGTTCAGGCGATCAGGTGGGAGTTTCCGAAAATAGGGGACCCTAATATAGTACCCTGAATAGTAGGATCCATATTATAAGGACCCCAAAATAAGGTACCCCTAATTTGCGGAAACTCCCAGGTAAGTCTGCAAGAGACTTGGCAGTAAAATGAAATCTAGACTAGACCGCTACAACCAGGAAAGGAAGACTACTTCGCTGGCCTGAAAACTGGGAACCCAAGTTCAAGGCATAGCTAGGTTTAGGGGTTCAGGGCTTGGATTTCTAGATGCGGGTCGTAGTTTGCCGCTTAATTTGGGCGGGTTTGGGCTGCAGTACTAAACCCTCAGCCCCAAACCCTAAACGCTCAACCCTAAACCCCACTTCGAATCGCTCGATGGCCTTATCCTTGGACCACGACAGTCTCCGACCAAACTGGCCGTGGTTCTTGATGATGATCTGCGCAGGAGCTGGGCTCAGCGGTGTAATAATTATAAGGGCCGGAATAACGAGAATAAACGAACATGGTTTTGGGGCGGAACCATAATAAGGAGCCATAATAAGGAGCCAAAGGACTACTACTAGTAGTTGTTCCGACCCCTAGATTAGGTATGCGCGACAAATCCGGAAGCCATGCTGGACCACGATTCTCCATCTACCCCCCATCATAGCCAGCAGATTTTACACCTGCTGGTAGGGAGCCAGATATACCGAATGGAAACTCGGAACTTCTGCCTGGGCTGGGCTGGGAATTCACCGGTTTCATGCTGGCGTGTAGAACGGGCTGTCACGGCGTAGGGATGTGTTGAAGTCAGAACTCCACAAAAACCCTGCGAAAAGAGTTTGGACCCTGTAGACCCCCAAAATCTCCGAAAGCCCTAAACCCTAAACCCTAAAACTCTAAACTTCGTACTGCAGCCTCACGGCAGCAGGTCTGCGTCGTGAAGTGCGTGCCAAAGTCGAGGAAGTCCAGCTCCTACATTCTTCGTTTAGGTATGTGTCGGCTTTAGAGCCTTAATAACTAGAATAGGGTTTTGGGCCCATTATACTCTAGTTATAATAAGGAACCCCAAATTGGGTCGAGGTTTCTGCTGATTGGCTGCAGGGTTTAGGGTTTGGGGGTCATTTAAGGTTTAGCAGTGCGTACATCTTGGGGGCTTTACTTTCGACTTTAGGGTGCATGTTGGAGTTTAAAGTTTGGGGCTTCGGGGGGACTCTAAGAATCAACCGCGAAAGCCGAAAACCTCAACCAAGTTTAGGGTTGAAGGTTCAGAGTTCAGTCAGGGTTTAGGGTTTAGCAAGGGCCTAGGGCTTAGAACCAGACACCCCGAATATAGACCCAAAATTCCCAAAGAGCCCAAACTACCCAGAAGCTTGAGCCCTACTTCAGACAATCATAGGAGCAGTGGCAAGAATGGAAAACGATGGAAAAAAGCAAGCAACGGCACGGGACGATAAGGAATCCAACTCATGGGGCCCAGGAAGCGGCATGCACACCACATTGAGTTGGCCAGGAGAGGGTCTTGGCGCAAAGCTGTATGGGTGCGCTCAACTCCCCCGTCGCCTCCCCACATGGCCATGGCCATTGAGCAGCTGTATGCCTGGTTGAACAGCGCATCTGCGAGTTCCTCACGCTTGTTTTGCGTGAGGACCCGGTGGGCTTCCCTGTTCCACACCATGTCTTCTTCCCTCCACCGGCGTTCGTACAAGGGTCGAACTAGCCGGCGCACTCGTCGGCGGGTTGCTGCAGTCCCCCGCAGGGGGTGGCCATCTGGTGGGCTCTCACTGGTCGACGAGCTCCCCCGATTGTTTTCATCAGCACTGGTGTCAGGAGGGCTTGCAGAACCAGTTCATCCCATTGCGCTCGAAGGCCGGACCAGCCCTCAGGACCAGCAGCAGCTCGAACTTGGTGTTCTAGGAAAGTCTCGTACTCGACCAGCAAGCTCGCCATGAATAGCTATTACAACTACAGCCCCTTTTCGACGACCCCACTTCTCTCGAACTCAACAGCCGAAAACGAACGAACACCGGAACTCGACCTTAAGGCCTTAAGACACCATACCGAAGGGTAACTGGAATCCGACGTTCGTCTCAACTGGGATTCTTAGGATGAACCCATGGGCCACTAGTATGGGCCCTTAAGCCTGGGATCCTTATATACCTAATATATACCCTACTTGTACCCTTTAAGGTCCCTTGAAAAGGCTAAGGGCCCATACTAGGGGCCCGTGGCTTCAACCTTAGAGGGATGGTTTTGGAAGCCCTTTTGAAATTATGGATTTCCTTCCTGACCAGACTTGACGAGACCATACGAGGCGAGGTCCAACGAAAGACTATTTGAAGCACTGCCCAGTCAACTCAGCCGAACTCAAGATCAGACAACGGTCTTTAGCTTTCAATTCACACTCCTGGCAGGAATTCCACCCCGAACCCTGCTGGGGATTCATGGGCAGTTCTAACTGGGGCTGTACGTCTCCGAAAACGAGTTTAAGTATAGTTCTCCTACCAAAAAAACAAGCGAGGTGCCGGTTTCAGAGCTCACCCTTACTGTTCAATATTGAACCCTAACTACAAACAGATTTTGAGACCTGCTGACATCGACACTTAGTAACGCGGAAACCTAAACCTTAACCCGACACCAGAAAACCCAACTCAAACCCCAAACACACCTGGAACCCTGGTGGTTTGCAAGTATCCGCATCTTTAAGGCCCCCTGGACACACGCATCAATATGCAAAACGAGCCGAGAAAGCATTCACCAAAACACGAATGTACTAAACCCTAAGCCCTTCTCGATATGTGGGTAGTTCTCTGAATTGGGGCCCCTTTTGGGGGGCCAAAAAGCAGTACGGCACCATTGTAAAGTGGACCCTGAAGGCCACCCTGATTTACAGAACTACCCTTACGTCATGTGTGGAGGAACAGTTTGGAGTCTCTGCCAAGAAGTTTGGGAGTTCAGGGTTTGGGGGCATTGCGGCTCAGGGCTATTGCAAACTCGTACCGCGAGACCCAGCTTCAGTACCCAAACCAATGCATCCCAGCCTTAAACCCTCTCAGCCCTGCCAACCCCAAATCCTAAACCCCAACCCATAATTAGCGGCTGCGTACCCTTGCCCAAGACAAGTTAAAACCCAAGAAGCCCAAACTCAAAAGCCACCCACCTCGTCACAGGTGACCGGTGTGTCGGCAGCAGTCGCTCCACCTTTGCCTCGCACCTGGCACTCCACTACGCAAAGGGCCGCTCAGACTTCAGGATTTTGGGCTACAACGGTTCAAAAGGGTGCTACAGAGCTTTTACTAGGCTCCTATGAAGCTTGAAAGAAGGACTGCTTTTACGAGCGTTTAGGACATGGGTAACGTCTTTCTGCTTTCGTTTTTGGGGTGGAGGCGGGGTGCGCGCGGAGTTTCAAGATGTATGGAGCGAGGGTTGACCGGGTGAGCATTGCGATGTCTCAAACCATGTTGCAGTGCGGGGTTCGCCACATAGAAAATATGTAAGCAAAGCCAACCAACTACGACTGACACCGACTGCCAACTGATTAATAATGCTGTGACACAAAATGTTGGAAGCCAGCATATGGGTGGTTATCAAAATTATGGTCCCTTTGTGGGTCCCTATTATAGTACGGCACCTATTATTTAGGGTACCCAAAAAGGGACCATAATTTTGACAACCACCCCTATGGTGCTGTGTTCAGCAGCAGGCCATCCTAGGAGGCCTCGAGACTTATTAAGCAGCAGAGAAATGATCTGTTTCACCGACATAACATTGAAGAACAAATGGGAGTTTCCGAAAATAGGGGACCCTAATATAGTACCCCAAATAGTAGGATCTTTATTATAAGGACCCCAAAATAAGGTATGCAAACTGCGCCCGACCCTAAACCCGCCCTAAACCCTAGAAGCCGGAGCCCTAAACCCTAACCTTAAGCCCTGAACCCTAAAACCCTGAACCCTAAACCCTTTAAACTTAAACCTAAAAGCCCCCAAAAAAAAACCCTAAACCCTTTAAACCTTGAAGCCCAAAAAAAACCCTAAAACCCGAAACCCTTTAAACCTTGAACCCCTAAAGAAACCCTAAACCCTAAACCCTTTAAACCTTAAAGCCCTAAGAAAACCCAAACCCTAAACCCTTTAAACCTTAAAGCCCTAAACCCTATAGATCTCCACCTGAAAACCCTAAAACCCTGAAGAACGCTGTCTTCAAAGCTCCAGTTCTGGGCGATACGAAACGCCAAGGCCATGAAGCATTGTAGAACCGTACACCCCTGACACCCGAAAAGACCAAAAATGACAACTTACAGAACACTTGGTATGCCATTGTTAACCGGATAGACGAGTAGCAATGAAAGCCAATCTACCGCCCTTCCATGCTCCACCTTTTGTACTCTCTACCAGCCCCTGAACCATTTCCCAATGTCAATGCCTGGACAGTCAAATCGTCACCCTCGGCCACGATGAGATTCAATGTGTCCTCACAGGGCTTATTGGTTTAGATGTTGGAGAGCGTTTGCACCCAGAGAACGAAACCCCGAAACATCTTTTCACGGGTTCCACATTGGGCTGCTACAGTAGAAGCCCCTTACAGGTGGGTAGTTCTTCTTCCATAGTACTCCCATAAGACCCCAAAACCTTCTAGGAGTGGTATGGGAGGCTTATGGGAAACTACCCACCTAATAACTACCCACCTGTAAATGGCTTAGATACAGGGCTTGCTCCTCATGGCCCGAAAACCAGATTGGGTCTTCAACTCCATCGTAGCCCAAAACAGCCAGACCCTGGTGTTCGGGGTCTAGGAAAACACCAGAAGCAACACACTCTCGATCCTGCGGAATCCCAAAGAAA
This sequence comes from Symbiodinium sp. clade A Y106, assembly GCA_003297005.1. NCBI lineage: Eukaryota > Dinophyceae > Suessiales > Symbiodiniaceae > Symbiodinium > Symbiodinium sp. clade A. The sequence continues at coordinate 34,488 of BGNK01001551.1, forward strand.
TCGACCCTCATAACCTCAGTCCCTACTTGAAGGCTCATGTAAGTAAGGTTCTAAGTAGCTTATAGTTAGGATAACCCCACTTAGGGGACTTATAACCCCAATCATAACCTACTTACTAAGTCCCATGATCTTCTAAGTAAGCCTCTACACCGAACCCGAAACTGCCCTGAACCGCTACCCCAATCCCTAAACCCTCGTCCCGAACCCCTGAACCCCCCATAAGGCCCCTTAAAGGAACCCTGAAACCTGGAGTCCGTAAACTAAGACCCCTTGAAGAAACCCTCCCCAAACTCTGAACCCCCCCCGCCCCCCATACGCCAAGGCCCAATATACTCTTAGTATAATTCTGTAAGGAACCCCCAAAATAGTATCGGTAATTCTTAAGGCCGCTATAGTAGGCCAGGGCCCAGGCCACTGACTGGCAGGTCTCATCCATGCGGAGCGTCAAAGCCAGTTGCAGGGTCTCCTGGGAGCCGCAGGCCCGGGCTTAAACCAGCTCACTATTTTGGGAGTTTCCTCCTAAATTCCCTAAACCCTAAACCCTAGAGGGGCCTCAAGAGCTAGAATATGGGAGTTTCCGAAAATGAGGGATACCTTATTTTGGGGGGTCCTTATAAGAAGGATCCTACCATTTAGGGTGCTATATTCGGGCCCCCTATCTTCGGAAAACCCCATTTGCAGGCGGAAGCTCTTGGATCCCCACCATGCCCCCTAAAATGGACATATGTAGGACGACCGTGAGCCCTTGGTGCAATAAGAACACCCCTCATCCCTAAACCCTAAACCTGAAACCCTAAACCCCTCATCCTTTCCATACCCCATAGTTCTGAAACCGCTAAACTCTGCACCCTGAACCCGTATAAAGCCTTACCAAAACCCCATAGCTCTGAAACCCCTGATTCCCCCCTGGTGCTCCTGAGGTGAGAGGTGGATGACTTTCGGGTGGACGGTCCAAAGCGACCTGGCTCAAAGCTGCTTCGTGGTGTCAGCCGATTTGGGGGCTTGGTTTTCGTGAGTTTAGGCTTTGGGGTTTGGGGTTCAGTGGAGCTGGCTGAAGGCTAGCTAACCCCTAAACTCTAAAGCCCACCTTATGGCTTGGGTCTTTTGTGAAGGTTGGATGCGGTCTGTGGAATTGAGGGTTTCGAGCTTAGATTACGTCAGACTACCAACACAAACAAATGTGTCAGGTACCTTCGAAAAGCGGAACTTCAATATGTACCGCCGCTTTTCCAAAGCTACTGGAGCTAAAACCACTCTGAGCTGTGAGACGAAGCACATCTGGCTCGCACACTGTTTGGGCGCTTGTTTTTGCAGGGTCGAACGGAGCGCGAGAGTTGCCGAACCATGAGTAGACTACTGCTACCAAGGAGCCAAGACTTTGCTCTGGACCCTGAACCCCACACCCGTTGGCCCCCAAACCCTACTCCCTAAACCCTACACCCTGTCCCCTACACTCTGCTACCGGCCTGCCTGTCTGGGTTACCTGAACCGTACATCGTATGCCCAAAAGCATCATCTCCGATGATGCCACAAGAAGCACACCACCTGTAAAGCTGTGAACAAATCGCAGGATTTGCACCCGAGAGCAGGTGATGTTGGAAACGATTCTTGAACTGCATGAAAGCTCGGACACACCTCTTCAGGATCCTGGCTTCTTCTGCAACTGATAAGAGTCGTAGTTTGGTCGCGGTCGCCTTCTGTCCGTGACAACCTCCAGACTTTGGTAGACCCTGATTGCTACACCCGGTTGCCTGCATAAGGATATATACAGAGTTGCTTAAACACACAGGCGGGGTCTCCCATCAGGCTCTGCATTAATCTTAGAGCAACGAAACGACTACAGGAAGCACTGCTACAAGTGCCTAAAGGTCCTGAACGCTAAAGCTCCTGCTGCCTGCAGCACTCTTCCATTAGCCCCAAACACGTGAGACCCCACTCAGTATCACCTGAATGCCGGGAGTATCTTTTTGCCTACATATCCGTTTCAACCCCAACATACAAAGGGTGGCAAGGTACCTCTGACAGACCCTAAACCAGGGGCCTTAATGATTAGAATAGGGTTTTGGGATTCTTTATAGTATCATTTTAATAACGAGCCCTTTGGAAAAATATTGGTAATTATTTAGGCTGTAGTAAACCTATACACCTAGAATCAACATGCCAGAGGGACTTCCTCTCGTTCATGAAGGCCCTCACCGAAGCGTCGATGCACGAGAAGTTCGTCAACCGGACGTGCCTTCGAAGCTACCATGGACAAAATCTACTGGGGCATGAGGGGTGCATCGTAGTTGCGCTTGAAAAACCCGAAACTGTGAACCCCAGGTCCCAAAGTCTAAACCTTGACCCCATAAGCTAGAAACTTTTACTCCCTGCCCTAAACCCTAAACCCTAAACCTAAATCGTGGGATTTCGGCAATCAGCAGTGTACCAATCGGACCTCGCGGCTTTTGGGCCGAAATCTCTGAGACTGTGCCACGCCGCGGCTTGGGGCGTTCAGGGTTTAAGGCCTCTGGGGTTTGGGAGTTGAGGGTTCTGGAGTGTTTAATGTTTTGGGATTGAGGGTTGTCAAGGGCGTACTGCTTAAGAGCTACGGCTCTTGGGATTAGGGGGTCTTGAGCACAAGTCTCGACACAGCTTCAATACAAGAAAGCCCCAAACCCTCTTTTAACCCTTGAGGTCCCAAGGGCTTAGGGTTAAGGAACTCGAACATTAGCGCTTCATGTGACTAACTCCGACAGTGCTACTCTACAAAGTCAGACCTCTTGGCTGCCAGCTATGAAGCCGCAACCTCCCTACCCGACTCAAGACTTCAGCTGTGGGCGAGCAGTTGTGGATGGTGTGCTGGCAGTGCAATGATTGGGGCGACTTCATGATAGGCTTGGTGATGTAGTGGCTTTAATTTATCGAACAGGGTTTTGGGGTATAAGATTTGTAACATTTAGTTTCAGGAACCCTGAGGAATAATTTTGATAATTGTTCGTATAGTATCCTTATGGGAGGGGGCTCCAAGGGGGGTAGATAACCTACTAATCCCTAGTTCTCTCTAGTGCTTTCTAAGGTTCCCTTAAGGTTCCCTCAGGATCCCTTGTACCCTGCCCCCTTGAACCACCCTCCCTTAAGGACCCTATAATATTCAGGCCGCTGGTCTAGGGTTTCTGGCTCTGCCACTTCTGCCTGCTGGGTTTCCATCCCGGAAGCCTTGCTGGACCTTTCAGAACCATTCAACACCACAAACCTGCGCCCCGACGCCTTAGATAGGATACAGCAGAGATTTGGGGTATGTGATGATGTAGTTGTAGCATAAAGGTTTGCCAAAAGAACTGAGTACAGTTGCTGCTTCGCCCTAAACCTAACACCCCAAACCCCAAACTAAACCTTAAAACCCCTATAGATCGCTTGAAGGAGCCCTTCAAATGGAAACCCTATGACTACCTGAAAACCGCAAACCCTAAACCCCAAAACCCCAAACCCCAAACGAGACCCTAAAACCCTCCACCCCAAACTAAACCCTAAACCCCAAACCCTCAAACCCCGAAAAGGACGCCTAAAACCCTAAACCCCTGACGACTGTTGATCCGAACTGGGCCACTCAAAAGATCTCCCAGCCAGGCGACCTTGTGATGGGCTCCAAGCACTTCACGTTCCCGAAATCGAGGTTCGGCCTTAGAGTTTCGGGGGTGTTCCAGTTAAGGATTCCTAAAGCGGTTTAGGGTTTAGGGTTTAGGGTTTCCTGAATGGTTGCTATGGAGAGTTAAGGATTCCTGGGCTTTTAAGTGACCAGGGAGAAAAAAGTATAAACTTTTATTTCATAATGGTTCCTTTAAGGAAAAAAGTATTAAAGTATGGTACTCCAGAGCCCAGATTCGAAAGGGTTACGACAAAGGCTTTAAGGGTTCCTTTGAATGGTTGCTATGGAGGTTTTGGGCTAGGTTTGGGTTTTTTTTGGGGGGTTTGGCCGGAGTTTAATTTGTTTTGGGGGTGTAGGGGTTTGGGGTGTCTTGGATGTTCGTGGTGTTGGTGCTTTGGGGTGTCGGACTTTTTCGGTGTCTGGGGCTTTGGAGGTTTTGCGGATGTTGGCTTTCGGCAGTTTGGGGGGGTCTTTGGGGCTTTGGGCTTGTAGACTTCCCAGAGACTCCAAAAACCCCTTAATTAAGGAATATACCGTAAATTATAGCAGGATCCCTAATATGATTTAAGGTATATTCCCTAATTAAGGGGTTTTGGAGTCTCTGGGTTTATGGTTGGGCATGAGCATGGGTTCGGGCCCATCAGCACTTTCATCATCGATTTACGAGAGAAGTCTACCACGCTTTACATGGCTGCATATCGGAGTTTGATAAGTTCTATTCTCCTTACACAGACAGGGACTAAACTGAGCTTAGACTGAAATTAAAAGTTCAGAAAATGACACCACAATATAAACCCCCAACTGGTAGGACCCTGATTTAATACAAGGACCCCCAAAAAAGGTACACCTACCCCTAGTTTAAGAAACCTCCGCCGACTTCTTTTTAAAGCTACGGCGGTAACCCCGAGCCCTGAAGCAAAGGGCGTCCAGATGTGCCGAAGCAAACCGCCCCTTGAAATGTGAACTGCAAGACAACACCACCGCCCTGGTTTTGGGCTTTGGAGCTTGCGTAGGGTTTAGGAACGAGAAAGCACGAAGCCCTAAACTCCTAAACCCTTGTAAGCCCCAAATCCCTGATGCAGGTGCAGACATAATCTCGAGCTTCGTTCGGTGTACGTTATAATATATCTAGATACGGGGGGTGGGGTATTACTGGCTATTATTATTAAGATAGACCCTAAGGCGTCAACCTGCCGGACACTTGTAGTACAAGGCGGGCTGTAGCCATCGACCAGTGCTGAACCTCGACTACGCTGCAGGTGTTTACGTACTGTGTTGCCTTACATGATATACAAAATGCAACATTGTGCAATATCGGACATTGTTTTGCAAATTGCGAATGCTGAAGACAAAGAGGTGTTCTTGCATCACTGAATCAGTGATCAAAAACAAAAAGCTTCAGCATTATTTGGGAATCTAAGAAAACTGACGTCGTGAGACTTGGACGCGCCTTCGGCGTCGGCCAAGACCTCTCAAATGAAAAACGTGTCGCTCTCGGCAGGGGCGTCGGCGTCTTGCTCTCCTTTGGTAGAGCAGACCTCGATCAACCACGATGGCGCGAGCATCTGGCGTGCCAGATCGGATGCCGTTTTCTTACGGTAATTNCTCGGCAGGGGCGTCGGCGTCTTGCTCTCCTTTGGTAGAGCAGACCTCGATCAACCACGATGGCGCGAGCATCTGGCGTGCCAGATCGGATGCCGTTTTCTTACGGTAATTTCGGATGTCTACTCGGGCTCGGGCTGACAGCAGAGTGGACACAGAATCCAGCGAACCACTTAAAATGCTGAACATCAGCGGCGTAGCATCGTAATGATGATAAGCCAGCAGAGTCAGNCAGCGAACCACTTAAAATGCTGAACATCAGCGGCGTAGCATCGTAATGATGATAAGCCAGCAGAGTCAGTCTGGAAGGGCTTACCCGATGCCTCACACCCATGGCATTCATTAGAAGCCGCCACCCCGGCTCCTGGATCTGTACCCGGAACTGTTCATTCACATTCGCCCGTGCAGCGAGCAAAACAGATACCAAGTGGGCAGAACCGCCTCCAGCGAACATGAGTGCGACGTGTAGGCNCCACCCCGGCTCCTGGATCTGTACCCGGAACTGTTCATTCACATTCGCCCGTGCAGCGAGCAAAACAGATACCAAGTGGGCAGAACCGCCTCCAGCGAACATGAGTGCGACGTGTAGGCAGTGTCGCAAACTCACATCTGGATTCAGACTGAGCATCTCCTTCATGGCACGCCGACTTCCGCATGCACACGAGATCATAAACGGGCTCATTCCTGGCATGGCCTGCTGATTCATGTTGGCACGAGCACGGCAGAGTAGACGTACTCCGTGTGGATTGTTTCCGGCGCACGCGGTATGGAGAGCATTGCCACCAAAACCATCCTTGTAGTTAACGTGGGCTCTGGCGCACAGAAGCAGCTCGACAGCTTCATCATTGCGAAGTAGGCAAGCTATCCCCAGAGCCGTCAGCTTGGCAGGAAGATTGACCTCCGCTGCGGGCTTGGTCGTAGCCTGGTTGATATCCACCTTTCGGTCGAGAAGCGCTTGCAGCACCACGACGTTGTTGCTCATCGCTGCGAAGCAAATGGGCGGCCACCCTGCAGCATCCCGCTCGAAGATGTTCCTGACGATGGAGCACAAATCGAGGACAAGTGGGTGGTAAATTTCGCAAGTTTGGGGGGGTTGAGAGCTTTGGGATACTTTCGGTGTTTACGCTCCTGAAGCCATTCTGGTGCAGGAAACGTTCTAGCATGAAGCTCTTGCAGTCAACACTCGGGTCGGTCTCAGTTCGGAATCCCGGAACAAGGCCGTCAATGGGCTCCANGGTGTTTACGCTCCTGAAGCCATTCTGGTGCAGGAAACGTTCTAGCATGAAGCTCTTGCAGTCAACACTCGGGTCGGTCTCAGTTCGGAATCCCGGAACAAGGCCGTCAATGGGCTCCACGTCAAGAGCACGGAAATACCGCGCTGCTTGTGAGTTGAGAAGGAACCGATAATTGTGAAATTGTCGATGCTCGAGGTAGTAGAAAAGCTTGGACCAGACCATCGGAGCAACCATACGACCGATCCACACTCTGTCAGCATCAAGTGTAAACTCTCCTTCACCAGGTGCATCCCTCATGCTTAATCCTGCCCACAGCAGCGTCTGGTGAGCGGCGCTCTCTACAATAATGACGTAGCCACCGCTGCGGGTGGAGAGTTCGCGTGCAGCTCTCTCTGTGCGACACCACCTGGACTGGGCTGTGGGATAAAGAACCACAGCAAGACTTAGGCCTAGGCGTGAAGAAGTGTATCGTCAAAGGCAAAAAATGCCAGTGCAACTCAGCTACCCCCTTTCGCCCCAAGTGGCATGGCTCAAAGTCCGCTGCTGGTCTCTGTGCTTCAAAGCCGGGCATAGCACGACAAAGAACTCGCATCTTGCAACATACGTTGGGATGCTCAGGATTGCTGTCTGACGGCCCTGAGATGCGCGGCGATCGCCGCTTTGTGGTATGCTAAAGTAGTCATACCAAATGTGGAGATGTCTGGATGCGAAGTCAGCGGCTGTAGTGCATCTTCTTCGACCATACANCTGACGGCCCTGAGATGCGCGGCGATCGCCGCTTTGTGGTATGCTAAAGTAGTCATACCAAATGTGGAGATGTCTGGATGCGAAGTCAGCGGCTGTAGTGCATCTTCTTCGACCATACAAAATTTCTGAGAACAGAGCTTGAGAAATTGAGCTGGTTCCGGCAACGATGTTCCTCAGTGCATCCTGCAGAACTTTCAATTGCTGGAAATCTGGATCAGGATGGGTGTCGCTCAGTGCGACACGAACATTGCCTTTCCCAGGCTCTCATCAAACTCTGAAAGCAGACCGACGTCTGCGAGCTCCTCGTGCATCTTGACTTCTGTCATCTGCAAGAAAGCATCGGCAAGTACGGTGTACATCACAAAGGTGTTGCTGCCTAAGCTTGAGACACGCCTCTTCCTTGTTGAANGCTCCTCGTGCATCTTGACTTCTGTCATCTGCAAGAAAGCATCGGCAAGTACGGTGTACATCACAAAGGTGTTGCTGCCTAAGCTTGAGACACGCCTCTTCCTTGTTGAAGCACTTCTACTGCAAACCGACAACCCTGAACACTAAGTCTGACAAGTCGCCGGGAATACTGTCATGTTTGTGCAGCGCCGATGCAAACTTAACAAGAGACGCGCTATCCATGGCAATTGGAAAAAACACCCTTGTGGCTGGTCTGGAAAGGTTGAAACACTTGGCAGCGGGTCATAGACTAAACTGGCTGAACAATTTCACAACAAGGGAAGCGACGCCGAGGTGCTGCGCAAACCCAAANCTGCCGCATTGACACTATCGGAAGCTTACACTTTTGCCTCACCTTCGATGCTAGGGATTAGGGTTTAATATAGGGGCCTTAAGAATTAGAATAGGGTTTTGGGGCCCATTATACTAAAATCGTAATAATAGTATTAAGGAACCCCCCCAAAATATAGTATAGGTAATTAATTATTTAGGCCCCTATAGTAGGCCCACTTTGGGGCGTCGGAGGTTGGATCGAAGTCTAGAGGCCAAATCAGAAAGATGGCGCGAAGCACAGGCTTAGCAGAGCACAAAACAACTTCCTTCGTTTTTCCAACTTCACTGACACAAGCTCCAAAGCCTAGCCTGGCTGGCAAGATTAGATCCGGAACAACCCTACAAATCCCTACTAGTACCTTGGGCCCTAAACCCTAACCCCAAGTCGGCACATGAGCATTTTCTTCTGAGACACTTCAGCTTCGACCAAGTGTATGCAATCACCTGGACGGCTCTCGGTTCAGGGCTTAGGATTGAAGGTTTCAAGAAGGAATTGAGTTTCAAGCGAGCGGATGCTTGCCTTTGCTTCGTGCTCCTTGGCTAGACTGCTATGCAAGGTGCTCTTCTTACAGACAACAACCTCCTTGTGCAAAAGCTTCGTGCTGTTTGTCTAGCTCTCCCCTCTGTTGCTCGGTGTCTCTTTGTCGATGTTCCTGAATCCGAGCCCACCTGGTCCCAGCCGTTGGTGAACATGAAACCACCGTAGTCGTGGTTTCCCAACACCCCAAGCCACTGCTTTCCTCAGCCACATGGAATTTGGGGCGACGAAAGGAATCGTCTTTGCCTTTTGCAAGGTGCAAATGGATTACATGTACATTGTCTATCCTTATAACCCTGATTTCGTGGTAATGGTTGGCTTGGGAAAATTATTTATTTTGGGATTTAATCTGTCATTTATTTGTGTTTTCAATCTGTCACAGATCTGTGATCAGCCATGTCGGTGNTGTTTTTTTTTGTGATTTATTTGTGTTTTGCTTGTCCGTGTTTTCAAGGGGTGCCTGCGGGGTCTCGTCACGTAGTGCGCGGAGGAGCTGCGTGCAGTTAAGGTGCAGCCTGTGTGAGGTCCCGCAGAAAGTCAGGGGGGGGGGACAGATTTTTGACAGATTTGGGACAGATTTTTGACAGATTTTTGACAGATTTGGGACAGATCTGCCAGAGACTGTTGACAGATTATTCACAGATTTTTCACAGATTATTCACAGATGCTAAACCCTACCAGCCGGCAGGTGACAGATTTCTGACACATGTGGAAGACAAATTAAAGACAAATCTTTGACAGAATTAATTCCGGAACCTGCTCCCAGAGATTACAAGTAATCAAGGTTATAAGTCTATCCACCCACGACTGAATCATCCTTTCAGGGGCTGCATGTCTTGTACATCTGCCGGCCGGCTTGCAATGCTTGGGGGGAATAATACTGAAGCAATTCTTCGGCAAGCGTCCGTCCAGGCCGTCGCACTTGTACATAATCTCATAGATGTTGCTCCACTGGAAGCCCGGATCCTGCGCCGCATGGCTGTCTTGGGTCGGGGTGGTTGCATGAAGCTCGCTCAAAGCGTAGCATACTCAAAGCTACTAAGCCACAGAACATTGGGACGCTTTCAAGCTGAGGGGTCTACGGTTCGGAAGCTCACCCGCAGAAAGCTCTTTCACATAAAAACGGAAGGCATAATAGCACCCTGAACCCCGACCCACAAGGGGTCCGCGACTTTGTCCATTGGCGCTCCGCACTGCACGTTCACGCCTCCCCAGTAGAAGTTGTCTCCAAGGTTGACAACAAAATCTGGATCCCACTTCTTGGCATAGTAGCACATCCACCTAGGAACAGGAAGGGTTTGGGTTTATAGGAGGTTACAGGCAGCGGGTTTTCGGTTTCGGGTGGTCAAAGGTTTTCGTTCTACATACAGAGGTTCTCTAGGGTTTGGGGGCTGATTAAGAGCTTTATAGGGTTCTTTTTTTTAAAAAACCTTTTTCCACCCTTGGGTTCAGGGCTTAGAGTTTAGTGTGTACGGGTTTCGGGTTTATGTTTAGGGGTTGCAGGGTTTGAGGTTCAGGGGGCCGATTCAGGGGGTACCGGGTTGACGGGTACTCCCAGACAAAGGTTCCGATGCTTGTCCTTGTCCTTGGCCTAAACCCGAAGCGCAAAGCAGAAGACGAATCCGCCCTGAGATCACTCATAGTATAGTTTAGTATAATATAATATGGTATTATAATATTAATAAAATACAGTATAATATGGTATTATAATATTCATAAAGTATAAAGTATAATATAATCTGGGATTATGATATTAATAAAATAAAGTATAATATGGTATTATAATATATTCATAAAATATAAAGTATAATATAATCTGGGATTATGATATTCATAAAATAAAGTATAATATGGTATAATAATATATTCATAAAATATAAAGTGTAATATAATCTGGGATTATGATATTCATAAAATAAAGTATAATATGGCATTATAACTTTCATAAAATATAAATTAAAGTATAATATAATCTGGGATTATGATATTAATAAAATAAAGTATAATATAAATCATCATTAACTCAGAAGGCCCTAGACCCCAAAGTGAACGCGCCTGCTGACGTTGAACTGGGCCCAGTCGTCGGAAGAGTTCACCTGGGAGGCTCGTAGTGACGGTTCGCAGAAGGCTTGGGATCCAAGGGTTCCTTGGCCTTAGTTTGGGCTTCAGGGTTTGAGGTTTGAGGTTGTTGGGTGCAAGGGTATAGGGTCTAGATAGGAAAAACGGAAGTGCTTTGGGATGCACGTCTGCAGGGGCGAGAGGTCTGTGTCTCCTCTCTCACCTTCCTAGACTTCCCTGGCTTTGAAACACCGAGTCGCCTTCTTCCGATGGTGGGACGCAAAGACCTGCATGTCACCATGGGAGGCCGTGGTTCGGGATAGTTGGGGCAGTGGGTGCTGGGAGTTTAGGGTTCTCCTAAAGCAGTTCTGCCCTGAACTCCAACTTCACGTCAGCCTTGAACTCAAAAAAGGGCACGGCTCCGAGTTTCAAAGGCAACATCCTGTCGCCACATGCCCTACCGGGCTTCCCCCTACTTATATGTGAACTACCAAGTGCGGTAAGGAGGTGCCTTTCTGCTAAATCAGGAGTATGGCAAAGACATGCTAGTTTAGGATAGCCCCCACGCTGGCCTTGCTTGTGTGGTCCGCCGTCTTGGGCGAGTGAACCTCCCATGGATTCACGTTCTTGTCGAAGAAGTCGATAACGCCGCCCCAGTCTCCGATCACGAAAATGTGGTGCAGGCCTTTCCTTAGTTTCGGGAGTAGCTGATGAGCCTGCAACCTCGCAGCAAAAGGCCGTACCAACTTAACCGAATGTACATTCGTGTGCACACAGTATGGTTTCGCAGTTTTGTATAACATTTAGCTAAACCCGTCTGTACACCTTTACTCCGCATACTGCACGTCCCAAGGAGCCGAGAGTTCGGGTATGTTCGGGGCCTACCAGAATTGTCGCAGCTTTCGATCTCACATTCATACATTCATGACCGATTTGGGTCACTTCTAAGCTGTTCATCTCTGCCACTAGAAGAAAGTCAGAAAGAAAGGACAGTGGCTGCGGTAGCGATGATTGCGGAGGTGACAACTGCGGCTTTCAGGTTTCGGGTCATGCAGCCAGAACTTCTGGGGAGGGTGGAGAAGTTGCTGTTGATGATAGTTGTGGATATGATGATGCCAATGCTGCTAATCACCATGGCTACAACGACTGCAACGACACGAGTCACAACAGGAATAACAATACATGCAACGGGATCAAGGCTGAATTAGAACCACATATAAGGCAGCTGGTCACCACTCAAGCTTGTCCCAAGCGTCGCATCGTTGAGAAAGCAAGTCTCTGGCAGTTCTACACCGTTCAGTTCAGTGGAGATCGCTGGTGGGTCCTGAAGTGTGCATGGGCTCGTGCAAACTGCAGGCGATTCTGCGACACACTTGGGCCGTGGAGCTTTCCATGAGGCTCTTTTTTCACCGGCTGTTGGCTTCGAAAGGTCATAAGGTCTAGGGGGATGCATGTTGCCAACTACCGTTCTCCGTGTTGATCTTGCGCGGTCATGACCTGATATCTACTACGCGTGCGCGGGCGTTGCAGGGAAAACCCATAAGCTGAAACTCAGTCGGCAGTCGACACCATTCGGTCCTTCCTCACTTGAAACCGCGGAATGCATTGCTCCTGCTCCTCTACCTCTCGAGCTCATGGAGGGAGCATGGGGGTTGGGGGGTTTAGGATTTAGCGTTCAGAAGAGGTAGGGCGTTGGCAAGGTGGTTTCGAGATTTGGCCCCTATGCGGTTGATTATCTAGGGGGCCCTTCCAATAAGCCTCCTACTATTTAGGACTTGTATCAGAGTCCCTCATTTCTAGAAACGCCCGGATCGTCTCGTTGCTTCAACCGCGGGGGGTTGGATATACTGTCACAGCCAAGGCTTCAGAGTCCAAGATCCGGTCATGACGGATCTTTGATTCAGAAACTCTCGTGTTACCATGCGCTTCGAATAGAAAGCACCTTCATTGATTGTAGGACAAGGATCCCCGATAGAAGTATGTGAATCATCGTATTGCATTGAAATTAGTATTCCGTTCAATTCGAGTATAAGGCTGCTGGGATCGGAGGCTCCAATTGGGAAGTGTTTTCAAAGGGCTTTCGGCTTCAGTAGTTGAAGGGCTCGGAAAGCTTGTAACTCAGGATGCGGAAACGAGTGCCAGTTAAAATAATCTACACTTTCGTGAGTGGCGCAAGGCCACCGCGCAACACAAGAACTGAAACCGAGCCCCAGCGAGCACCTGAGGATCTTTCCAAGGCTTCGTCTTCAGGTTCTGCTGCATCTCCTGGCCCTGCCGAAGGTTCTGGGCCAGCTATGGGGCTTTCGGGCAGAAAGTAGGCTGATAGGGTTTAGAGATATGGTGCTAATGTAGGTTGTAGGGATGCTGGGTGTAGGCGACGGCGAGGGCGTGGAGGGGTTGCGGCGTCAACGCTTTAAAGTGCAAGAGAGGTCGTAACACCACAAACCCTTGAGCCTGCTCCTGCTCACCAATGCACCTAATCCTTCAAACAGGCTTTCACGAGTGGGTCACGGACAAAGCATGTCAAGTCTTGGTAAGCCACCGCGAGATAATCGGACTTGTGCAGAAATGTGTGGAATCATAGGGTGTGCCAGTTTACCGTCTGACTGACTTGGCAGAACTTGGAGTGGACAGTCCCCGAGAACCTGAACCCAACAACCCGGGGCTCGGTTAAGGGTTTAGCAGGGCATCAAGGATGAGATGCAGTGCATCTGTCCAGGGATGTAGCTACGGTCCAAAGCTGGGGTCGTGGCTTGCGAAAGGACCCTCGGGCGCGACCTAAGCGCAACATTTTTTACGGAAAACAACCCATGCTACAAGGATCCCCAGATGACAAGTTCAAGCAAAGCATAAAGTGCCATATACTACATGTCCAAGGCACTATGGCAAACACTGATATAGAACTCATCGTTGGGACCCCACAGAACGGTACGCTATGCGAGTTCAAGGGGCGCCCCCTGCCCTGACGTTTTCAAGAACAGAAGCAAGGCCTGAAGCTCTTTCCTGACCTCATAGAGAGTCTTCAAGCCTGCCGGCAAGTATGATAGGGAGGCCTGAACAATCATCCCAAGCCCACTCCCTCCTTCCCTTCCCCGCTCGCCTTCGTGTTACGTGTCTTAAAGGTCTTTGATCTTTCTCGCTCTGACCCCCTTGCGCGCGTGCCCTGGGAGTAAATGGCGGAACGAGGCTATGGCCTGCACTCTTAGCATCCCCCAACCCTCTACACTGTCCTACAACCCGCGGACTCGCGCCTCGTCCCCCCACAGCAACTGCACTGAAACTCTTGTCACTGCTGCACCAGGCTTCTGTACTGACCAACCCTCTCCCTCTCCCTCTCTCGGTCTGTGTCTCCCTCTACGTCACTGCCTCGTTCTGATGTGTAATACAGAATACAACAACATCAGACCGGGCATACCGAGAAGCAGGAGAATGCATCGGGCCTCCGAGTCTGTAGGTCGTCTCTCCGTGGACATGGTTCATGGTGGTCGACTTTGTCCAAGCACCAGTTTCAGGTTCGGCGGTCGTAGTGGTGGGTCGAGGAGATGGGACGACTCCTGGCTCTTGGCCTGGAGGTGCTGGGGCCGGTGGCGCGGTGGGCTCAGCAGTGGTGGGTGCAAGGGTTTCAGCAGTGCCATGCTTGCTGCTGCCGGTATCTTGTGCGTGGCCGCCCAGTGACCCCTGGCTGGGCGGCGACCCGTAGCCGCCTTGTGAGCCGTAACTGCCTTGCGACCCGTCGCCAGCTTGCGAACCGTCACCACCCTGTGAGCCGTCGCCGTCCTGCGAGCCGTCTCCGGCTTGTGCACCATCGCCGCCCTGGGCCCCGTCGAAGCCTGATTCTCCGTCCCATGAGGAAGCGCTGCCCCAGCTGCCGTCCCCAGATTGACCTGCATCTCCGTAACTGCCATCGCCTCCGTTCCCGAATCCACCGCCACCGTCGCCAGTAAACTCGGCACCATCGCCGTAGGGATCACCAGTATAAGAGCAGACGCGACCGATGCATATGGCGCCCAGAGCTAGCCATGCCCCGGAGCGCCACATGGCACCGCCACTGCCGCCCATGAACAGGTTCCCGTCGGCTCGAGCCAGAGAGACAGCAAGAAAAGTCACGATCCTAGTGCAGCAGTGAGTGTACAGTAGGCAGGTAAAAGAATGTGGCCATGCGATACCGATGCAACGCCGCTTCGGCTACAGTAAGACCAACAGTAACAAGCAAGACTGGGAAACAAAAGAGTCCTCTTCCATCATCATCGTCATCACTGTCATAGTCGTTACTAGCCTTAGTGCTCATCGCTAACATCATCACAACTACATCCTTTCCGTGTCAGCAAACGGCACAGAACCAGGCTACATCAGGCTATCGCAGCGGCAAGGGTAGCTTACCACCGGTTTTGGGTGTAGGGTTTAGGGCCAAGCCCTCCTGGGAATATGAGTTTAGCTTCAGAGTGGTTTATACGGTTTAGAATCCAGAATTTGGAACTTAGAGTGCTTTAGGGCTTAGGAAGACCGCTTAGTTTGTCGAACAAACACCTGCAACTCGGCTCCAGCAAAAGTAGCACGGACTCAGTGGCCAAGGGCCTATATGCCAAACTGAGCAAAAGAACGAAGCAGGATTCATGACCTTACCACGGGTGTTGTACTGCATTTCTGCAGACCGCCTTTGGCACAAACCCCAAACAATCAACATCCTCCACCCTCAAACACTGATTGTGCCTGTGAGCTCTCCAAGGGTTCAGGGCTATGGGGCTACGAAGCTGTAGGGATTCAGGGCTGAATGCTTAATGCTGGCCCATTATGGCTTTCTGCGCTTTAGGGCTCTCCTAGGGCAAGTCTGTGCCTCAGGGGCCTTTGAGTTGCAAAACCTAGTCGGGCACAAAAAAACTCCTCCCGCGCGTGTGTAACGACCCTGTATGCATGAAGGGTCAAAAGGAACAAGCATCCCAGCCTAAACGCCCAATATGGGGGACTTAAAAATGGAATGGCGTGCTGGGGTATACTATACCATACTGCACGACACGACACCACACTAGTCTACACTATACTGTTATGCTAGACTAGACTATACTATACTACAGTATACTCTACTAACTCGTTACTATGTTGTAACTTATAGCTAAATCAAGGAACCCTAAAGTGAATGTAATTATTTGGCTTCTACATTAGAGTCGAGGCTTACGGTATTACAAAACCAGGTTCGCCTGATATGTTCGGCCATTGGCGGGGTGGGGATTAGAGCTTGTTACTTTAGATCGTGGTCTATGGGGCTTTGGTGATGTCGGTTCTAGAAGTATGTTGGTGTATGCAGTTGTGGATTATGGTCGTGGGATTCAGCTTAGGGCATCATCGCAAGCATTCTGTGCTTTACTTTACTGCTCGCAACCAACCTCCTCGTCTGCCTGACGAAAGAGCCAAGGCGGCGACTCATTGCAGGGATTTCTGGAACAGCTTCTGCGTCTTGGTCTATCGGATGGACTTAAAACATCTTGCGCAAGCAGCTTCGTGTTCAGAAATGCCCAGAAAATCCAATCTACTATACATAACTTGGCTGTCCTCAGTCCAAGCACTTATGAGAAGATCGGGTGCCCACTGTGTGTGGCATCCAAACTGGGTCAACTGCGTTTCTGGCGGACATCCCAGTGATTTTGCATTGAGTTTGGCCGCGACTCCCTCAACCGAAGCCGCTGCTATTTGCGACTTCATCACATCTAAGCATGAATTGTGCGAGCAAGAATCCAATATGTGAGGAGCCAGTCTACGTGTAGCGTGAGGGAACTCTGTAAGAAAGCGCACATGGGTGGTTGTGACAAATGCGTATACGGCCTCCACATGTTCGAAGAGAATGGGCATCTTCAACTACAGTCTTGTTCCTACTCAACTGCAACCCCACGCTCTATGCTGCGACGAGCAGGGCCCTGAAGGGAACCTGACAAGTAGCAAAGGCTATGGCAAACATGCTGGTGCGACGATTCTTGCCGCTGGCTCTACTGGCAACGCGTCTACCGTAATTTACGACGGCTGCGACTGTGTTGTCCTGGTCATAATCACCGTAAAAGAATAGGATTAGCGTTCTCACAATGCGGACCATGACGAGACATTATAGCTGACAGTGCAAGGGCCAAGCAGTATGACATGGGCATGCGGTGGCATCAGTATTTCTATGGTTGTTTGGTTGGTTTGGAGCCCACATCAAAGACACATGGGTAGTTCCCTGAGTTAGGATACCAAAGAGTAGGTCACCCTTTCAGTCAAGACCCTGCCGCGGACCTTCATTTAACTTTAGACTATGCAGCTTCAGGATGCTCTGAGACATTGCGGGCTTTGAAGTAGGTTTCTTTTAGTCACGGGATGTTGGAATGTCCTGGAAATTGGCTCTTCCGGGACCCAGAACCCACGTTTTCTTGTGCGGAAGCCTGTCACGCTACACTGGAGCCTAAAGCCTATAGAAGCCTCTTGCCTATTTTGCCTCAGCTACTTGGAAACATGTTGAAACCCTACCTTAACCTACCAAACCCTACTTTTTTGTCGGGTCCCTATAAATCCCATATTAGGGTTTATAATAAGAACCTACAAAAAAGTAGGGTTTGGTAGGTTAAGGCAGGCCCCAAGCCCTGGACCGCATATCCGTGAGTAGTGGGTCCGCGAGCTCGCCGTTTTCAATGCTTCGGCTCTTCATTTGGAGTCCTCTGCTTCACCCACCATTCGAGCTGCGACAGATTCCAGGATCGCGCTCAGAGCTTAGGGTCATCATTGAGGTTTACAATCTAGGCTCAATTGGGTCTATAACTGTCAGGTGTGGCTTGAGGGCTCGAGTACATGGTTTGGGATATGAGTTTTAGGTGATCCTTGACTGGTCTTCTGGAGTTTGGAGGTGTTCACTGCAATTTAGCTGCACCCAACTTCGCAACCACTGCACTGGGTCTTTCGGGCCTGATTTTGAGTTCTTCCGAAATGTGATGCAGCCCTAACCCCGGACCTGTTTCCCTGCACCACTTCATCGTTCTGGTATACGTTGGGTTGAGGCCATTGAGTGTACTGTTGCCAGTTCGGCTTAAGGGTCAAGTCTGGGGCGTCCTTAGAGCCGAAGGAAATAAAATCACTACCCCCGTATCGACACCACCCAAACGAACCCCTCAAACCCTCACCCTTGATCCGAGCAACCCCTATCTGCCCTATCTAACAAGGGAGCCTGATCACGGCTCTTGGTGTCTGAGGTGCTTGAGACTCGAAGTTCAGCATTGATACTTCGGGCCTTCGGGCTCTTGACCTACCAAAACCCTACTTCTTTGTAGGTTCTTATTATAAACCCTAATATGAATTTTATAGGGACCCTACACAAAAGTAGGTTTTGGAGGGTTAAGGTAGGGTTCACAAGCCCTAAGCCCCAAACCGAGCCAAAGGCTCTTCGGAGCCCCGCACCCTGTCAGGAAGCCCGCAATATCGACTCCATGTGCTGGGATCCTGAATAGAAGAGCACAGGTACCCCTAGTTGTTAAGAATCTCAATACTGGAGGGCTGTTCACAGGGACCCTCATAGCAGCCGAGCCTTCATCACGCTGCCCAAGCAGAGTTGGCAACGTTTAATCATCTGGGTTGTGCAGAGTTTACTCTAGGGTTTAGGAAATTAGGGGTATTGGCGTCTTAGGTGGGTTCAGCTAGAGATCGGATTTAAATGGCAGCGTATGGGAAAGCAATAATGAAACCGGATCTACGAAGCAACTTGTAGTCTTCAATCTTGTAGTGCATCATGGGCTTTGAAAAATGCTGAAGTAAAGGAGCTTTCAGGCTTTGTCTTTACGAATTGGGGTGCTTGGTCGCGAAAATCTACAGCTACACACTAAACCAGAACCCTGAACCCCGAACGATACTGCTCAAAATGCTGCATGGTTTGCGCAAAAGTTCCAAGATGCCTCTGACAACGATCCGATGCTGCATGCCATGAGTTTGCGTTTACATACATGAATATACACGTACACACCTACCGATCGACGTACATGCATCCATGCATGCTTGCATGTTTGCTTCTTGCATGCATGCGTATCTGTTTAATGCTTACGGTCTCAAGTATGACCTATTATTGGATCGGCCCTCCGATCTTTCAAGTATGCCGGGCATGGTGATGAGACGGTGGGACTTTCCAGTACGGCCAACTCTGCTGCAAGTTCTGCCGGCAGGTATTCTCAGAACGGATGCCGCTGCAGACGGCTGGCAGAGGGTGGCAAGTCATCAGTGTTAGCCGTTGCTCGCTTGATGTTGCTGTTGGTCTCACGGAATGTGGAACCCTAAGCCCTAAGGCGCCAAATCCCAAACCAGCCAAACTAAACGGAATTTGGACGGAGAAAAGCCTTCGGTTTTGTCGGACTTCACTCTGAGAGGCAAAACAAAACAGAATAATTCTGTTCCCATGTTGGCTTTCTTAAATATATATATATATATATATATATATATATTTAAACACACATACACATGTACGTATGCATGTACGTATGTAGGTATGTATGCAGGTATGTATGTCTGTATATGTATGTGTGATGTATATATGTATGTATGTATGCAAGTACATATGTATGGGGGCTCTGTACTTTTAAACTTCCGCCCTATTTCAGAATGCTTTCCTATTGGAGAGAGCTTTGCTGGCTTTGCTATTATTCCACAGTGTTCACTAGATCGGGTGTACTGCCTTACAATGGATTTGCAGTCAGGTATACTCCTTAATTAAGGAAGATTCCTTAAATCATATTAGGGATCCTACTATAATTTAAGGTCCCATTAGATTGTGGTTTCCTGTTACAAAATGGTAGGGGCAGCTCTGAATTGACAGGGCTTGGCTTGGCTTCGCTGTGACTTCAGGTTCCAAAAAACCAGAAGACTTAAAGATACTGTAGCATATGCAAATACACTATAAGAGAGAGAGAGAGAGAGAGCGAGAGCGAGAGCGAGAGAAAGCAATGTTCACTATAAAACATCTCGCCAGCGTCTCAGCAGACTCCCATTTCATGTCCGCCACTCACAATGGCTGCAGTGACGGATAGAGGAACATCTCTTGGATGGTATGTTTCTGAAGTCTTTGACTGTGCATGCAACGGGCAAGCCTACAGGGGAACATGGCGACTGCGAGGGTGAGTGACTCCGTGAAGCAATAGCTCCTTACCCCACTGGTAGCAAGAATTGCAGATGGTACAATCGTTTCTCTGTGGTAGCATACCCTCGAACACTGAGGGTCTGCGCAACAGAATAGTGAGTGGTAGCAGCATCATCTAGTAGTAGTAGTAGTAGCAGCAGTAGTCGTCGTCGTCGACGTCGTAGTAGTAACAAGAGGCAAGAAGGAGTAGTAGCAGCAGCAGTAGCAGCTGGGGAACAGGTAACAATACCAGCAGCAGTAGCAGCCACAAGGGTGTCGTTAGCACCGTTATCACTATCAAACACACGGAGTTCGTCGAAAACCTCCGACGGGAAGCTGTCGCCAGTTCGCACCCCGACCTCCAGTCCTTGCCCTCTGCTTCAACGTCTGACCACAAACACACTGGTCACTGAATCACAATGTGCCGTGAATAACCAAACAGGGGAGATCTCTTTCTGGATCTTGTTTGTAGCACATCTCTTAGCAAGCGCCGATCCTGACTATGATCTTGATATCCCGCGAGTCTCTTAGAAGGGACAAGGCTGCAATGGCAATAGAAAAATATGTACATAATATCTCCATCATGAAAGACTCGTATCAGGGGGCAAGGTCCGGGTTCCAGAACGGCCTACAGCCTCATGGAAACCTCCGCTTGTGCCAACGACGACTTCGGTCTTTAGGATAGAGAGATACAGAACGGATTCGGAGCGTGTCCGCGTAGGCCGTGGACATATCCTTCATATAGGGGCTATAATAATTAGAATAGGGTTTTAAGGCCCATTACACTGTATAGTTAAAATAAGGAACCCCCAAAATAGTATCGGTAATTATTATGGCCCCAAACCCAGCACACCGCTCCCATGACACTCCCTGTTTGGGATTGGAGGAACTGTGAATCAGAATCTGCCATCTGAGATTTGGATTTATCAAGTATAGGATGTCAGCTCACTCGAAAAGACCCCCAAGCCACGACCTGCAATGTCGCATAATGAACCTATTGGTTTGGGGAGTCTTGGAATTACCCAATATAGTCAAGTTTTCCAAGCCCTTCAAGGGGTCCTGCGTATTGTTGTGCGCACGGCGCAGTGCTGGCAAGTTTCTCCGGTGGGTGTATAATACAGATCAGTAGGTTGAGGAAAGCACCGGTGCGGGCACACGCCACGTGATTAGCGACCATGAGTCTGCGCAACATTGTGATCAGCAAATGCCGATGCGACTACGTCTTTCTCATCCCGAATGCATAGGGCCTCCACGGGCCGTCTGGCAACAAGCGAAAGCAGCGTCAGCCCAACGTGCTTGCGCGTGACTGGTAGCAGCTAGCATAAACCCAACCAGGTTGCTTCCTGTCGGGAGTCGATCTACGTCCTCTGCCCTGGAGTCAAGACGAAAGCGCAAACCTGGGAACCCTGGAATTGGAAAGCCTTTAGGACGGTTTAGAGCTCAGGGTTTGCAACATGGTCAAGCCCGGGGCCACCCAAGGGGTTCCCTCAAGGGCATCGCACGGACCGGTCTTGAAGCATAGCTTCGGAAAGCGAGAGCAGCGGGCGGCTTTGCTTTGATGCTGGTAACCATGACTACAGCGAGAGTAAGAAGAGTAGTGTTCACGTAACTAGGAATGCCAACCGCCTTTATCGTGTTCACAAGTGCCACATCTAGCATCGACTGCGAGCACATCTTTGACCGTGGACGTATATATACACATATATATATATTGTTCGAAAGAGAGACAGTTCAGGTAGATATGTTCTGAAGAACTATACATGTCAATGCTCAGTTTCCGGTGCGACCATGATCGAGTGTCTCAGTGTCCCCGTGGTTGCCTCTCTCAGTCTCTCAGTTGTCCACGCACGTCTTTTTTCTCTGCGCGTGCTTACGCTAGACTGTCTGTATATCTGTATGCAGAGATTTCTTTATATCTGTATATATATATATATATATATACATATACATGCAGACACACAAGACCGAGAGGTTTCGCAGAGCACCGCATGCACCAGAACGTTTAATACAATGCTGTAGACCGACGAGTTCATGATTAGCGCGAGGGGTGGACCACCATTGGACTATGTGCTCTCTGTTTAGCTAAGACTCTTATTGGCTGAAGCCATTCGGCGTGAGTTACGATTTCATGCGTGTATGTATACATGCATGCACATATATACAATCATACATGCATGCACATACATACAATCATAAGTGCATACTTACATAAATACATACATCCCAGGCGTACAAAGATAAACACATACGTCCATCAATCCATCCATCCGTCCGTCCATCCATGCATCCATCGGTCCATCCATCCATGCATCCATCCATGCATCCATCCATCCATCCATCCATCCATCCATGCATACCTGCATAGCTATACAGCAAAATTACAAACATTAAATGCAAGTGTATATATAGATATATACACAAATCAGTGTATGTGTAAACACCTGTACACACAGATTACATTATATAAGTAGACACATGCACAGATTAGATATGTGTGTGTGTGCCACATGATTTGCTGCATACCCCTACCCGGGCTTCCTGTTCTCTTATAGTACCCTGTCGTTCAAAAGCCTGCTGCAGTCGCAGAGTCTCGGGAGGACCGCCCAAACTGCGGCTCAAAAACCTCAGATTTTCTGTACAAGGTAGATAAGGTGGAGCACTACGAAGAGTTCCTCTCAGAAGTGGCCATCAAGGACCAAAGAAGCAGCCTGACGTAAGGGTTCAGGCATGACTGACCTTCCAGGCTCGACCAGGGTTTACAATGTGGGAGTTTCCGATAATAGGGGTACCTTACTTTGGGGTCCTTATAAAAAGGATCCTATAAGGATCCTATTCAGGGTACCATATTAGGGCCACCTATTTTCGGAAACTCCCATAGACTAGAGGTCTAGGGTTTAAGGCTGCAGCACATTGGATGTATGCTTCAGGGTCACGGGCCCTAAACCCTAAACCCTAAAACCCTAAACCCTAAACCCTAACTGACGGCCTCCCTCCTAGAAGCTCCCTGCCTGCGCAGCTGGCATCCCCATCGGATAAATTGCAGTAGTACCAACCTGCAAGTTTGGAGGATCTCGGGGTACGAGGTGCCCGAAGCAATCTTGCCGTGGTACATCAAGGAGAACTAGGTGAGTACGAGTACAAGATTCCACTCATGGGTAGACCGAAACTCGAACCCTCTAAAACCCTCAACCTTACCCTAAACCTCACTACCCGAGGTACCCGAGTAGACGGAGATGCAACAGAAGGTCCCAATTTCAGCATAGCTCTGCCGATTTTCCCCTGCACTGCACGCATGCTTTGTCAAGAAAGGATATTCTGACGGAGCTGCCCCTTAACGTTCCTCGACGAGGTGCTTTGTAGGATATGTGGGCTTCAGTGATTCAAGGTCGAACCTAGGGGGCCAAAGGATACATTGGACATGCATGCTTAGGGCTTAGGGTGTGGGCGCAGGGTGAGATGCTAAGGGCCTACGGTGTGAGATAACTTCAACTCAAACTGCCCTCAACACTCCCCGCAGATGAACGTATAGAAAGCCTCCTTAAGGTGATGCTCGTGGTCGGATCACATCAAGAGGCGGCCGCCAGAACACGGAAGCTGGAAAGGAGACTGAGGGCTGAAGGCATGTGGTAAAAGAAACTACTGTGCTTTCTTACGGCTTAGATTAGAACGGTCTAGACATGTCTTCCAATTTTGTGCTTTCTTAGGTTTTAGAATGGTATAGAATCCGAAGCTTAGCTTGGGATGCTTCAAGATCGGAGAGGACTAATTACATGAGGCTTCGCGTGACAATCATTGTACCATGAGTACACAGCGATCACCGTCGCAATGGCATGTTGAGGCCGCTGAGTTTCCCAAAAATCCAGTGCCCTAAACCCTACTGTAGAGGCCCCTCAACCCGTTCACATTGTACATCTGTGCCCTCATAACCCTCCCAGCTCCCTTTCAATCGAAGCATGGCCGAGAGGAAAATGGTGGAAGGAGGCCCTTGTCTTGCTATAGGGGCCTTAGTTGGGCTTTTGGGGATATTGTGCAAAAGCTCCATTTGGGGCTGTACGGAAATATTATTAGAAGCTATTACAACCCCGATATTGATCAGTAGCTCTTGACTGTAGCTGCCTCGTTGACAACCCCACTCTTAGCTACTGACAATTCTGAAAGCATGCTTCTGAGCGCAGTAGGAGTCCGTTTCCGCCATCTCCAGCTTGTTCAACACCACGACTCCCGAACATTGTGACGTCCTAAACAAAACAGGCAAGGTTCAGGCTTGTATCCGCTATTACTGTCCTCATCGCCAATATCGCCACTGCCACTGTCACCACCAGCCTCATCAACAACAAGGACAAAGAACGTCACCACCATCCTTACCATGCAATGCAGCCAGTCTCACATTTACTCCTTGCAAAAGTCTTGCAACAAATCCCGGAACCGGAACAATCCTAGCCCAGAAACCGTCAACCTCTCTATAACCGAGTTCCCTACTATATCCTACCGGCATCTTGTTTCATCCGAAACTGTTGATGGGATCTGCCAGGATGTTTCAGCACCCCCGAAACGAAAAGGTCCTCCCAACGCAGGCTGTGCTTGAAGGCTCCACCACGCACGCCGGGCGGCTTAGAGTTTAGATTTCCAGGGCCTTGGGGTCATGTCTAGGCCTTAGGAGTTTAAGCAGAGTTTGAAGACCTATGTGGTTTAGCATGGCCTCCATGAGACTGTAATTGCTACCAGGACTGAGACCCTGAGAGCGGGTGAGGTTTGAGCGCAGTTCAGGGCTGTTTTGCATGGCAGGATTTACAAGGTTTAGGGCTTAGGGTTGGGGATAATTCATGCTTCGTGAATCGCGGCAGGGGGAAGTGGAGCCTTCGACAAGCCTGTTGCACATTAACTGTTCCTGGCTCAAGGAACTCTCGCTGCATGTGGAGCGCCTATGAGGGTAGTTTTCTTAACTCATAAACCATCGGCTTACCATACTACTATACTACTATACTACTATGCTACTATACTACTATACTACTATACTAGGGTTTGGGGTTTCAGGTTAAAGGCGGAAGTCTGTGGACATGCGTCCGACCCTATGCCGGCTCATGGGTCTTTGCAGCACCTCAGCGAGCACAGGAGTCGTAAACGACTTCGGGGTGCTTTACCTACCTTTGGTTAGTAGGGAATGGAAGAACGGTAGTAATAGTAGTTATAATTGTACCCCGTTCCTCCATTCCCTACTAACCAAAGGTAAGTTTAGGGTTCAGGGTTTACGGCTTAGGCTTTAGGTAGGAAGAGGGTATCTCATGCGAAGCAGTTTTGCTTGATTGCTCGCCTCCTCAAGTTAGGTTGGATCTTGAAAGCTACTAATGCCAATGGACAAAGTCTTCCGTTATCCATGATAAGGCATATGCCTTACTTCCCAGAGCTGCAGCAACGAACATATCCTAAACATTACTCTCTACAACCTACCTCCGAAACACATTAGGTCATTAGGTCATCTTCGAAACTCGGGGATTCGACTGGCGACTCTGTAGTCAACCCTACACCCTAAGCAAACTCCATCGCACAGCAGCCACCCGACAGCACCCACTATAACCCCGTAAGCAACTGCAAAACATATAAATACAGCATTAAGCCTAGACCCTAAAGCCTCGAACAAAACAGCAACAAGCGCAAGACCTGTCTTCTGTTGCTTCTGCTGCTGCAAAGATGCGGGGTTATTACATAATATTATTACTATTATTACTACTACTTACAATGGCTGACTGGTCTAGTATGCATGCGGCAACACCCAGAGCCCCGCCAGGAGCGAGGCCCGAATCTGCTTCTGCCACTTCTTCCGGTGCGCGATCTTCAGCGGACGGGTCCAGGATCAACTGCACCTGCCAAGCTGTGCAAGATCCCATTATTGCATGTCCCAAACCTTGGCCCAATCTCGCGGCGGCAGGTACGACATAATTTGCAAAAAAAGGCAGGACAGTAGCCTCAGCTGAAACTGTGCTCCGAAAAGCGAGATCCTAGAACTTATGATCTAGCTTTCAGAGTTCCACAAGAAGCTTTCGAGTTGAGGGTATAGAATCTTAGTTGCTGAGTTCATAAGCCCCCAAAAGTGTAGACTTTCAGTTTTATAGTGGGTAGTGGGTAATAATATCCCAAAAAGTGTAAAGTGTATCCACTCAGCTACTAAGGAATTAATGCCGTGGCGTGCATAGGTCGGAAGGCAGCTCTTGCTCACCTCACTTTCGTCTGGCTGCATTCTAATGCGAACACTGAAAAAAGCAATTACTGGTCTTAGGGCTGTAGGACTTGATGATGTGGGGTTTAAGGGTTGTAGGTTCAATTATCAGTTCGCTGCTTTGGCTGATTTCGTTTCGTTTCTGATGGAAATATCTCAACTCTTGCTCACCCCGAGTTTCATCTCCGTGGTCTGTGATCGGTCGGTAACTTAGTAACTGCGAGCTGCACAACCCTGCTTCCCTCAATGAAGCCTCGACCACAAGCGCCTGTACCCGAGAAGCGCAATACCCTAAACCGCACTCTCCCCCACTAAACCCAGCCAAGGTCTTCAATCGCATGTCTGTCTCATGCGTAACTTAGTTGCATATGACGGCCAGAATGTTCTACAACAGCTTCACTAGCTCACATTAATCACGGAGTCGTGGTCATACGGTTTGGAAGTTGAGAGCAGCTTCAAGGCAGCTGAAATACACCCATCACACTACCACGACGACTGCAAAACATACAACCGCCGACGTTCTGCCGCATTCTCACCGTAAACTAAAAACAAAAACTACACAGGGATCCTGGAAAGGGCGCCTCGCGTCGCAACTCCGGCAAAGCAGGAGAGACCACGCCCCAGGCGGCCTACAAACGTTCGAAGGGTTGATGGGGCGGCCAAGAAAGGACCATGGATTCAAAGGCATAATTTAGGAATAGGGCTGATAACTTTAGTTGCAGGGATTATATTACTTTGGAAGCTCTTACTAAACTCAGTTGAGATCTCCATATCAGAGAATGCCATTGCAGGTCGAAGTTCTGCTGCCCCATCTAACGCACAAACAACCTGCTAAATGCCCATGAACCTTGAAGTAGTGTGCCCAAGCCGAGTATCAAAAGCCTTCTGCGTTTTACTTACAGGCTGCGCTAATTTGTTGAAACATATGAATGTGCAAACTTACATCTCTAGATCCGCCGAGCTCTCTTTCAAAAGGGGAACCTAATACTACCACCCGTACCTGAAGCATCCCCTATCAAACCCTTGCAAAAAGAAACGCTTTAAAGCCCACATAGAACCTTTCAAAAGCCGTTGTGAAACAATTGCAAAGCCCAAACGGTCACTTTGAACTCCTCCAAGGAAACAACATTTAGGCCTAGCCCCCTTAACAAACGCTGCACCCTGACTCCCTGACCTAAACCCTAAACCCGAAATCCCCATCCCTTCTGCGTTGCCTCTAAGAGCGTCTCGCCCTGCTTGGGCGAGGGGAGCTCGCCAAAAGCCGGATCCTTGGGACAAAAGCCCTTGGGGGGCTTTTGGGGCTCCTGTGAAAGGGAAACCCAGGGGATCTTAGGGCTCCTTCTGAGGGGAAGCCCCGCGTTTTTAGGGCTCCTTTAACAGGGCAATAGCTAGTAATCATATGCTCTGCCAATATTAGCCTACATAACTACTACTGTATCCCAAACCCAAGTAGCTCTCATTGTTGGGTCCTTTGGACCCTTGGGGGAAAGGTGCAGTCATGAAGCGCCAGAGAGCTCTTAGGTTTTAGATCTTCGGGGTGTTGAATCGAAAAAACTATACTGGAGTTTACAACATGCGGCTCTTAAAGAAGGACTCGTCTTTATTATGGCTCTTGATGAAGTCACGTGGACAAGTGCGAGAGGCAGAACAACAACCCCAACACTAGGAGCTGGAGGTTTCGTAGCCAGATGTTCTCAGATGTGTCAAGGAAGAGTGATGCCAGAAGCCAAAGCTGGACTTCCGCCGCTCAAGAGACTTGTCACTGCTTGTCGCAGGGCCACATTAGACCCACAGCGAGGTCGCTGCAAGCCTGTCTTGTCTTGGCACACTGCTCGACGACCATCCACGGGACGTGTGCTATGCAACTAAGCCGCCCTCTCACCCCTCAGTTTTCACCCCCACCTGCCACCTCAAATGGCCAGGCCAGTACAACTTGTCAGAGTGTGCTCCGTTCGACAACTCATCTTTCGAAAAGAACAATGTCGTTAAGACGATGTTGGAAGACGAGCGAAAAGTAAGGTTTGGGATCTGGGCCACGACCTTGTCGGTGCGTCTACAGCCGTGCAGGACTCACGGCTTCATGCCATGGCTTGAACAGCTTCCCACTTGGTCGCTAGTGCTCAGCTGGCTGTGGCCTAGTCGAAAGACGCCATGGCCCATCGCAAGGGCCCGGCGCTCTTGTTCCGGACGCTCGTGTGTGGCCAAATGTGGTGCATGTTGGCAAGAACGCAAACCAACAACACGCGCGAAGTGTAAGACCACATGGTGTCACCCATCCGGTTCAATGCACAGCACCGGGAGCAGGATTAAGACAGATGTGCCAAGGAAGAGTGACGCCAGAAGCCAAAGCTGGACTTCCGCCGCTCAAGAGACTTGTCACTGCTTGTCGCAGGGCCACATTAAACCCACAGCGAGGTCGCTGCAAGCCTGTCTTGTCTTGGCACACTGCTCGACGACCATCCACGGGACGTGTGCTAACTCGTTTTGACCCTTTCCGAATCAATCGCACGAGGAGGCACGACACTTTCCAAGTCATGTCAATGCAACTAAGCCGCCCTCTCACCCCTCAGTTTTCACCCCCACCCCGTGGCCTGCCACCCCAAATGGCCATGCCAGTACGCGTTGTCAGCATTGTGTGCTCCGTTCGACAACACATCTTTCGAAAAGAACAATGTCGGGAAGACGATGTTAGAAGACGAGCGAAAAGTAAGGTTTGGGGTCTGGGTCACGACCTTGTCGGTGCTTCTATTACGGCTTTCATGCCATGGCTTGAACAGCTTCCCACTTGGTCGCTAGTGCTCAGCTGGCTGTGGCCTAGTCGAAAGACGCCATGGCCT
Source organism: Symbiodinium sp. clade A Y106 (assembly GCA_003297005.1). NCBI lineage: Eukaryota > Dinophyceae > Suessiales > Symbiodiniaceae > Symbiodinium > Symbiodinium sp. clade A. Next base: position 63,242 of record BGNK01001551.1, read on the forward strand.
ATCGCAAGGGCCCGGCGCTCTTGTTCTGGACGCTCGTGTGTGGCCAAATGTGGTGCATGTTGGCAAGAACGCAAACGAACAACACGCGCGAAGTGTAAGACCACATGGCGTCACCCATCCGGTTCAATGGACCGGAAGCAGGATTGAGACAGATGTGCCAAGGAAGAGTGACGCCAGAAGCCAAAGCTGGACTTCCGCCGCTCAAGAGACTTGTCACTGCGTGTCGCAGGGCCGACATCAAACCCGCAACGAGGTCGCTGCAAGCCTGTCTTGTCTTGTCACACTGCTCGACGACCATCCACGGGACGGGACGTGTGGAAAACTCGCTTTGATCCGTTCCGAAGCACAGGCAGCACGATTCCGTAATGCAACTGCTCGCACGAGGAGGCACGACGCGGTCCCTCGCGACCCCTCCCGCCACACACTTTTCCCCAACCCTCAGCCCCTCGACCCCAAATGACCATGCCGGTACAAAGCATCAGTTCGTATTCCGTTAAACAACTGAATTTACCTTTCGAAAAGAGCAATGTCGGAAAGACGATGTTGGAAGACGATTGCATGCTATTGCTCGAGCAGCTTCCCATTGGGCCACCAGTGTGCAGCCGGCTGTGCCCGAGCGGAAAGACGCCATGGCCCATCGCAAGGGCCTGGCGCTCATGATCTGGAAGGTCGTGTGCGGCCAGATGTGGTGCACATTGGCAAAGCTTGAACGCCAACAGCACANCCAAGCGACGGCACCCATCCGCTTCAATGCAAGATACGTGGAGAGCACGTTTAAGCCGAGTGCGCCAAGGAAGAGTGACGCCAGAAGCCAAAGCTGGACTTCCGCCGCTCAAGAGACTTATTGCAGGCCACAGCAAAACTCGCAGCGAGTCGCTGCAGGTGTGTTTTGCTTTGGCCCACTGCTCGTCGGCGTGTGCTGACTGCACGTAGCTGAAGCATAATCACAACTACATGCATTGTCACAGGCATGTCATGTCAAAGCAACTCCATGGTTGAATCTCACACGCGCCCGGTGACATGCAGGTACCATCGGTGTCTTCTTTGACCACTGCATCGCCGCTCAAGAGACTTGTAATTGTTGCAGGGCCCAGCAAAATTAAAACTCACAGCGAGGTCGCTGCAAGTGTGCTTCGTCTAGGCACACTTCTCCTCGACCTGTCTAGGCTCGCTCTGAAGCATCACAAACATGTCAGGCAAATCCATGCCCCCGGTTCAATCTCACACACGCCGGCAACTCCCCCCCCTCCGTCCACCAACCTCCAACAACCCAAACACCAGACGATCATGCCAATATTATCGGTCTCTTACTTGACCACTGCATCGCCAGTGTGCAGCAGGCTGTGCCCGAGCGGAAAGACGCCATGGCCCATCGCAAGGGCCTGGCGCTCATGATCTGGAAGGTCGTGTGCGGCCAGATGTGGTGCACATTGGCAAAGCTTGAACGCCAACAGCACANCCAAGCGACGGCACCCATCCGCTTCAATGCAAGATACGTGGAGAGCACGTTTAAGCCGAGTGCGCCAAGGAAGAGTGACGCCAGAAGCCAAAGCTGGACTTCCGCCGCTCAAGAGACTTGTTGCAGGCCACAGCAAAACTCGCAGCGAGTCGCTGCAGGCGTGTTTTGCTTTGGCCCACTGCTCGTCGGCATGTGCTGACTGCACGTAGCTGAACAGTCACAACTACATGCATTATCACAGGCATGTCATGTCAAGGCAACTCCATGCCCTTGGTTGAATCTCACACGCGCCCGGTGACATGCAGGTACCATCGGTGTCTTCTTTGACCACTGCATCGCCAGTGTGCAGCAGGCTGTGCCCGAGCGGAAAGACGCCATGGCCTATCGCAAGGGCCTGGCGCTCATGATCTGGAAGCTCGTGTGCGGCCAGATGTGGTGCATATTGGCAAAACTTGAACGCCAACAGCACAAGTGAAACGTAAGGCCAGGTGAGGGCACCCCAATGCACAGTTCCAGGGGCAACGTGGTTAAGCCAGATGTGCCAAGGAAGAGTGACGCCAGAAGCCAAAGCTGGACTTCCGCCGCTCAAGAGACTTGTAATTGTTGCAGGGCCCAGCAAAACTCACAGCGAGGTCGCTGCAGGTGTGTTTCGGTTTGGCACACTGCTTGTCGACAAGGAACAGATGCTCTTGTTCCGAATCTACTCTAGACCGCGTTGAAGAGAAAGTGCTGAACCTGGTGGACATAGCACAACGGCGGTCACGGCAATTAAAGGGCTGAGCTCATCATGAGCTCAGCCAAGGATTTCCGTTTTTAGGATAGGTTTGGATGGACAGGAAAAGCACTTTGGAAGCGCAAGGGCGAGTTGCGACTGATGTTCAAGCTCCCTGAACCTTTTGCTGAGCTGAAGCGAAGACAGCCCTCGGGACTGTCGTGTGGTGACAGACACAGAACCCAAAGACCAAGCAGATGCATACAGGTGCAAACAACTTGTGCATGCAGCTTGCATTCTCGGTGTGTGCACACAGAATGATCTTGAGCGAACGAGTTAACGCACATAGGCTCAACATAACAAGCATGACCCTCATGCCAAATCCATGAAAGTAACACATTGAAGACAATGCTTGTACATACACCTACTCATTCCGTGGTTCGTCCATATTCATACAAAACGTGTTAGTATACGTTTCTGTGTATGCGACTTGTGCATGTGTATGCATACATACATACATACATACAGACCTATGTGCATGCATGCATGGGAGCAGCAGAGGCCCGTGCTGCCGAGATCACCAGCAGCAAATTCTTCAAGGACCTCATATGCAGCTCTGGCAATAAGCACCGTTCGCAGCACCCTAAACTGCACACACTCTGAATATCCATCAACAAACCACTCTGTGTTCCCACCCTGTCTCGAGAGGCTAGCTGAGGCAGTTCGTGATGTCCCACACAGTAGTCTTGATTCTAGAGCAGAATGGTATGCCAAAGATACATGGGCAACCTCAGGCCAGTGCAAGCACGTTTGCTTAGGGTCTGTCCTTGTTATGAATGGCAAGTGTTGCCACCACATGCGGCTCAGTCTTAACAGCAAGCTCCGGGGCTACAGGGGCTACGGAGAAACCAACCTGAACTCAACTCAGCTCCCAAACATTGAGAGGGGGAGCTCGATCATGCTTCGAAACTGCAGCCAATTCCCCAGCACAGACGACTGGAAAGTAATCCTAGGCATTGCACACTCTAGCAGCACGCGTCGTAGCCATGGACAGGAACCTGGCCTACCAAAAGACCAAGCCTATCTCTTCAAACACACTCATAGGCTCCGGCTCCACCAATGGCAGCTTCGCTGTCTCTGCCGTGGCCTCCAGTCGGAGTGTAATAAGAATCAACTACTGTAATATAGGGGTGTTAATAATTAGAATAGGGTTTTGGCGTATATTAGACGATAAGTATAATAAGGAACCCCCACAATAGTCTTCGTCACTATCCAGGCCCCAGATTATAGCCCAAGCTCCACACTCGAAACTCTCGACCCGAAATCGTGTGGGGTTCACAGTCGCAGGTTATGAGTCGTGCTGACGACTACGTTATCTGCTTGTCGAATCCAAGTCTTGTGGGCCTTGGCCAGATCTAACTGACGCCTAGAGCTCACAAAGCCGAATCGGCCGAATCCTTATTCATCCTTAATCATAGGCTCCAGTTTAGGGTTTAGGGACCTAAACGCTAAACCTAATCCTCAGCCGTGTGTCTTCGAACCTAGCTTCGATTTCCAAGCGAAGCAGGCTCCAGGCATTAGGTCCGCTCGAGTTGGGTACTCGCAGCTTCTCCAAATGCAGTTTAGTGTGTACACTTCCGGTTTGAAGCCCTAAACCCTAATGAAGGTTTTCGGCTTGGGGCAGGAGTTCGAGGTGGAGGAGCAACAATTTGATGAGTTCTCATGCCCTGTCATGGGGCAGTGATGCCATTCGCAGTACAACTGTTGTTGGGGTGACGATTACGCTATTGGCACTGTTGATGCTATTATCGCTGTTCTGATCCTTCGTATGGGAACTTTTTCTTGCTTTTTGCCAGTGTTGCTGCTCTTCCTGCGATCGGAAAGAGATCTATCAAACTTTCGCACACAAGTACAAACGTGAGAAAGTCTTGCCCGACACCACCTGCCGGAACCTTGAGATCAACACCGGCCCACGAGTTCCCTGAACACAACAAAGAGCTTCAGGAGCCATTGCATGGGAGGTCCGCACCCATGAGCCCTAAACCCTTAACCCAAAACCCCGAAGCTGATTAACGCACAAAATCCTACAACTCCCTGAACCTAAACACCCTAAATCCTTGAGCCCCGTAGATCCTGAGACTTTCAAAGGAAGAGTCTGCACCAAGCCTCGCTGACCAGGACGTGCAAGATGCGAAGGAAAAGGACTGGGAAGCCGTCCTCGGTATTGGGTTTCGGGCTTTAGGGATTTAGGACTTTATGTAGGGTTGAGGTTTTAGGGTTGAGGGTTTGGGGTTAAGGTCCTGGTTTCCGAAAGCCACGTGCAGCTATAGCAATGCAACAACTACCTCGTGCGAACTATTGGAGTATCAGAGGGTTGTTATCACAGCCGCAGGCCACTGCAGCTGTGACAGCAAGAACTAACAAGCATCACAACTACAACGTGGACGACGACGACACCGACGAACCGACCGCCACGTCCATGTTCGAGAAATGACGAGAACACAACGAAAGTAAGGGATCGGGGTTGGTGGTTCTCGCCGCATTCCAGGCTCTACTTCAATTCCCGTTCTGAGCTCACAGCGGGCGAAGATCTCAACCAACTGGGCCTTGGTTATCGGATTTTGAATAGGCTTCCGGGTGCAGTGTACAAACATGTTTGCATAACGAACACATGCACACGTATAGTTGCAGAATTAAGGTCAGGCTTCTCCTACCACCGTGCACATAGTGTTGCAAGGCCCCCTGATAGCACGCCCGGCAGTCTGATTCTGTGGTTGAAGTGGGGCTTCTGATCGAAGGATCGCATCCCAGTCTCGTCACGGCACCTTCTTCGCAACAGAACCCGATCAGTATTGTGGGCCTAGAGTTCCCACCGCAATACAGCATGAACTTCAAGAACGACCCTCAACACGACACCGCAATCCCACAACCCAAGACCCTCAACACAACACTGCAATCCCACAAACCACCAAAACCTTGAGCCCCAAACTCTCACCCTCTCACCCTCTCACTCTCACTCTCTCTCTCTGTCCGTCTCTCTCTGTCTCCCCCCACACCCACACCTATAGACCCTGAACTTGGAACAACGCCCAATTGCTAAATACTTGATGTGACCTGGGTCCGACGCATATGTGTGAGCAAGACACGACCTGGAGCAAAGCCCTTCTGCGGCTTTGGGGTTTAGGAATTTAATAACAGGGCTCATATAGGGCTCGTGGAAAATAGGCTTTTAGGGCCCAGCTTGGGATTTTGGGTTCGGTGGATTAAAGCTTTTGGTATTGGGCCTATGCGACGTTTCCCCAAAACACGCGAGGTACAGAAGCACAAGTCCTCAGCTCATGGTGTAAATGCCCCGAAGCCCGAGACGTGTGGAATTTAGGGTTTAGGGTTTGGATTTTTGGGTTTAAGGTGTGGAATTTAAGGTTTAAGGTGTGGAATTTAGGGTTTAGGGTTTGGAATTTAATTTAGGGTTCAGGGTTTATAATATTATAGGGTGTCTGACTCAGGGTTGAGGGTTCAGGTTTGGGATTTATAAGGGTGTAGGAGTGTAGAGTTCATTCAGCCATGCAGACCTCTACATCCAAAACCTCACTGTTTTAGGGTTTAGGGTCATACCCTATGAATGTTGGGGGTCATAGAATTCGAGGCTGCCGTCCACGCTGCGATTGATCCATGGAGAAGAACTGGCAGAATCTGTAGTTGCATGAAGTGTGGTGGAGTCCATTAAGTCTCAGGTTGTGTAACTAACTGGTTGTTTCACTCACAGCCTTCGGGTGAGAAGCTGAGCTTCGCCAGTCTTCTCTTCCGACGCAGTGGGATGGCATGTCGGGACATGGTGAAGAGGAAAGCAATTGAACAGGACTTGGGAAAGGCTATCTTAGGGGTACAAGGCTTCTACAGTTTCAGCTCAGAACCAGCGGTGCTCAAAGCTAGAGTCAAGATTTTGTTCGGTGAGAGGATGTCATATCTTGTTTTTGACTACCTTAGCTAGAACATTAGGTACCTGGGATGCTTCTACATCACACGAGCCCCACGATTCGCGACTCGATATTTAAACCCTCAGATCCGGAGAGCATCCACAACACCCCAACATTCAACAGGCTTGCAAGACTCTTAGGATTGTTCTAGCGTCTCAGGGAATTTGAGGGTGTAAGGTTCCGGTTCTTCCAGGCTTAAGTCGACAATCTCCTGGGTTTCAGGAGTGTTTGGCTGGCTGGAAGATTGCAGGATTGCGCAATTTCACGACGATCGAGTCGGACACAGAGCAAAAGCCATGCCCTGCATCTTTCAACGAAATCCTGAACCAGTTTCGGGTTTAGGGTCAAGGGCTTCGCAAACCCTCTCTTATCAGAAACCCAAGCAGAAAGCTCCACGACTCCTTCACGGTAGGTCTGAGAATCCAACACACAAGCTGGGCTGCATTCGCTTGGCGAGTAGCAGCCGCCTCCTGGACTGCTGTTTCTAAGCTCTTCATATTATGCAATGAGCGACATACCTCGGCTCTTACTTTGACTGGTTGTTTAGCAGTGGCTCTCTTTGCCGTTGTGCTGCACCTCTTATGACACATGATTGAGGCCAGCTCTGGTCGCAAGAACTCGAAGGTTTCTTAGTTCAGCTCTACTCGCTCTATCGCCGTTTGAGCATCCCTGCTCAACAACAGGCATGGGATCTGGGTTAGGTAGCTGCATATCTGCGTTGTCATCATTCCTCGTCTGACTCTTGTCTTCTTAGTCTTAACCGTTGAGGAACAACAGCGACAGAACAGCGTGGGCTCGGAGAGCAGAGCTAGCAAACACGTTGTCTCAAGGTCCTTCGCCTGGAAATCAAGCGAAGACCGCCCCTCAACCTCATGGATCAAAAAGCCAACTATACAGCCGAAAAAGCCACAGCCCCTCAACCCTAAAACCCTAACTTACTCAAGCCCAAACCCCAAATCCTCATTACTGAACCGTATATGACCTAAGCCTAAACCCTAATCTCTAACCCTTATCCTAAACCCGAAACCCTGAACCCCGAACCGGAACCCAAACTCATGGGCCCTTGCCTGGGAGCCTGGAGTCAGAGCTGCGCCATCAGCACCTCCAAGCACCATGATGCTGATATGGGAGTTTCCGAAAATTAGGGGTACCTTATTTGGGGTCCGTATAATAAGGATCCTACTATTTGGGTACTATATTAGGGTCCCCTATTTTCGGAAACCCCCATATCTCCCGCGATGTTAATCATAGTAACAATAGTACTGTGAAGATGTTACTAACACCATAAATTACTAACAATAGGACATGTATAATAACAGCAGTAAGAGCAAGATTGTGAAGTAAGCAAGTGAAAAACATCATATTTTCATGTTTAGAATTAGATCAGTGTGTTTACTCGGCTCTGGCATTGAGGGTTCAGGTATATGTAAGGGTTCAAGGGTTTGGGTTCTTGCTCTTTGCTTGTCCTTGATTGTGTCGAGGTGGTAGGGGGTGCCTGTATACAAGGCCTTTCCTGCTCTCTTCTTCCAGCATTATCCATGATTGGATACAAGCAATACGACCTTTCCCTTCACGGATATACTCTGCAACCCAAATGCCATGACTCTCTTGCAGCCCCAAGCCCTCAACCATTACTCGACTACTATGACTACTATTACTAATATTACCATTATTACTATTATTACCATTATTACCTTCTTTTTTTACTATTATTACCGTTGTTACTATTGTTACCATTAGTACTACTATTACGATTACTATTGTTATTATTGTTACTATTATTATTACTATTATTATTGGTGTTGGTGTTATTATTAATATTACCCTTCAGCCTCGGCTCGAGCTCTTGTCTGAAGCACTGAAAGTTTTCATGCGGATCCTGTGACATCTGCACCTGTTGCTTTCAGCTTTTGGTTTGGGGATCTTGGGGGTACTAGTAGGGTTTAGGGTTTAGGGTTTATAGGGTTTATAGGGCTTATAGGGTTTAGGGTTAAGGGTTTATAGGGTTTATAGGGTTTAGGGTTTAGGGTTTATAGGGTTTAGGGTTTATAGGGTTTAGGGTTTATAGGGTTTATAGGGTTTAGGGTTTAGGGCCTAGGGCGAAGAGTTCAGGGAATACAGCTCGACATGTCATAGAACTCAGGGGGTAGATAGCCCCAAACAGTAAGAAATAAGCATGGTCTTTATGTTACACGGACTCCTAAATAAGCCCCTAACACCCTATGTAACGCTGGGCAACGCTTTTGAAAGAAGCCTTCCTGGGTAAGACTGGGTTCATACAGAACAGCAGCCCAGAACCCTGTGCACCTCAAATCCGGAACACTACACTGTAATCCTGAACCCGGAACCGTTAAGCCTAAACTTCAAAGCCTATGAAGGGAATCCTGAACCCTAAACTTTATAAACCCTGAACCCTAAAACCTAAGCTCCAAAGCCCCCAAACCCTGAACCCTAAACCCTCAGCTCCTAATCCGAGAAAGGTACGAAAGAGTCTTTGGAGCCTTCTGCTGGGTGCGATTGCAGCAGCGGAACGAGCACCTTGTCCAAATGCAGATCATTGACTAATATAGGGGCCTTAATAGTTAGAATAGGGTTTCGGGGCCCATTATACTATAATTATAATAAGGAACCCCCCAAAATAGTATTGATAATTATTTAGGCCCCTATACTACACAAATTCAGGGCCTGACTTTCAAATAAGGCTAAAAGAAGGGTACCCTCTATTCTAAGGCTTTCAGAAGGGTACCCTTTTTCCCAATATTCAGTTTAAACTGGATAAGGAGACTCCAAACTAAAAAGGGCAACAGGGCGCTACTCAGAAACCTAGCAACCCTAATCCCGAAATAAGCTGTGGCCCCTAGGCCCTAAACACGTACAGACGAAGTTGGAATCTCTAAGCCCTAGCTGTTCGCTACGACCAGCTGGCATACATAAGCTGAGATCACAAATCATGAAAGGAACCGCAAGCACTGAACATGAAAACTTCCTGGGGAGACTTCGCGGCTCTGGGTGGACAAGCCGGACGTTTTGCATCAGTCTTTACAACAGTGGTACAAATAGCGAGAAGACTGGAAATAGTTCATCCACGCTACAACACGGCGCCGACTGTGCTGTTGGAATGGGAATTCGGAAGTCTATATCAGCTCGCGTTGGGATGCTCATCAATACAAGCGACCATGGCCTTACCGACGTAGGCCAGAGGTGCGAAATCCTTCAGTTCCTGGGCCCTTGCATCAAGACCCACCCAGTCCTAATCGCCGAGACCAAAACGCACAGAGTTCAGGTGAGGGAAGTCCTACAAACCGCCAAGGCACTGAAGCCTCACCCAATCCAAAACCCAAATACCAAACCTCGACAAAGAATGAACTCTGGCTCCTAATCCCTGAGCCTGAAACATCCCTTGCACACACTTAGAACTTCTGCCCCCTCCACAACCCAATCCTCAACCATCGCTAAACCCCAAACCCGAAACTCTAGGCCCTAAGCCCAAACTCGAAACTTTAAAGCTAACTAGATGTTGACCGACTAAGCCTTCTAAACCCTAAGCCAACAAGCTTGTCGATACTGGGATCTTGTGGCATTTGATTTGAGGTACCTTAATGAGGAAACCATATTATCTACTATATATCTCTACTATGGTAACTTAAACTAAATCCCTTAACAAGAGCCCAGAATATCCCGGGCCATATATGCTACCATTCTGGAATTAAGTCCCAAATGACCATGTTTATTATGGTTTTGGAGACCCAATTCCATAATAGTGGTGTCTATGGACCCTCTGGCTTGTGGATATCTCCGGCCTGCTCCAGGCACTCCTTCCAGGCATTGAACTCCAGCTGCTCCTCGCAGCGTGAGCTTGGGCTCAAGTGTGTGTTAAAGGGACCCCTAACAAAAATCCTGGAAGGAACACCTAAAGGTCCAGGGCCGAAGGGCTCACTTTGGTTTAGGGTTTGCGAGTTAGAGTTTATGAACCCCTGCTTTCAGGCATCAAAAAATCACATAAATTTCTCCCGGGTTGAGGACCCCTATCATGACAGGGGACTCCGAAGTCCTCCTATACTTTGAAGCGGTCGCTTCGGGCTATGTTGCTGGGTGGCCCCTGTTGCAGATCTTGCTGCCACGGTTGAGGGATTCGGGTAGAGGGCCCCATTTCAGCGGCCCAAATTACACGAAGTTGAAAGGAACCCTTAACCCTAAACCCTAAGGATACCGGCTGTTTGAAAGAAACTGCTGGGCTCTGGAGGTCTCAGGTTCCCAGGGGAACCTGGGGTCGTGAGCTACTAGCTATGTGTAGCTTAAGGCTTTCGGGTTTTAGGGCCTTTAGGACCTTGAGGAGAAGGCTCTCATAATGGCTTCGATCCATGCTTGGTGAGGTTCGAGGCTCTTAGCCCTCAGCCACAAAGCCTCACATCCCTAACCGAGCCATGAACACCAAGCCACTGCTCACCGAGACTGGGCTCTTGTTAAGGGACTTAACTTAAGTTACCATAATAAGCAGACCATACTATGTACTATAGATCCCTATTTATGGTAACTTAAACTAAACCCCTTAACAAGAACCCGGGAGAGCCTCGGATGTCAGGGCTCTCGACCTCTCTTGAAAGTTCATGGATAGAAACCGGACGAATCTGGTTTAGATCCACGGGGAAGTCAAACTTACGTAAACCCCACCCATGACGGCACATCATCATTCCAGGCTGCTTGACAATCCTTTAAAAGCACCATGCCATGAAACTCACAAAGACGCTCCTTCCAAACTGATGCGGGATCCGATAAAACTTCTCAACCGTCGTCGAGCTTCCTTACAGGTCTTGAACATATCAAACCCCAGATCACATTGGTACTCCTGAACATATCAAGCCCCGCTTCCCCTCCCGTATGACTCTCCATGATGAAATATCACGACATTACTAATACTGATCTTAATATTCATTATTCATATTCATATTAAGATTCATATCAATATTCTTATATTGATAATAGGACTTTTCATAAGTAATCGTATGAGAAGCAAAAGCCGAGGCTTCGCTGAGTGCTCCCAAGGCCCTGGCCCAAGGCAGGGCGAGGTCCGTCCCACATTCCAGCAGGAGCCGCTGCAGATACACGAAGGCCTGTCTGCTTTAGGGGTGTTAGGCTTAGAGTCTAGGGTCAAAGTTTAGGGTATATAAGGTTTATAGGACTTATGGTTTTGGGGCTTTGAAGTTTTGGGTTTGTGGGGTTGGGGTTTGACTTTTGTGTGTGTTTTTTGCGTTTATACGATTTAGCTTTCGGATGCAGCGTTTTGCGATGCTTCACTGCAAGATTCTCACACACGACAAACAGCAAACACGTTGGTTACTCACTTCTGTGTATGGCAGTCGAGAGTAGGGGTGTAGCAATACATGACAGATCCTAAACAGAGCAAACCTTTCCAGTGGACCAAACCCAGAAGACTGGACAGTTCGCATGCGCGGGCTTCGACGCTAGTGGACATTAGCTAGTTCCGCATCTCTCGCTCTCGGCATGGTATGAGGGTTGCTCTAGACGAAGCCCCGGTTAGAATCTTGAATACTAGTCCCTCTGCCTGCGCAGAACACCGCTGGGATCCGTCACGGGCAATGTCCGCCAAAGCTTGGAGAGTGGGCACCTAGGTGGGACTCAGTTTGTCCAGAAGGAGTTAACTAGCAGAACTGGTTGGGGTAAAGGGCTTCTAGGCTTTAGTAGGGATTTGCGCCCAGTGTGTAGGAAGGATTTGCCTTCACATGGTCAACCGTCTTGTAGGGCCAAGGATGCTTCATTTCAAGAACGGGCCATTGAGCCTACACTTCCTGCTTCTGATCACGGAGACCCTAACCAAGCGAGGAATTCCGCTTGCAGCAACTGCAATGTTGTGGTCTTGAACAACGACCATGCGACGCAGAGGTCTGAATACTTAGAAATAGTATCCGCGCTCCGTCCCTTTATTAATTGTACTTCACCGAAACCCTATTCTTATTCTTAAGGCCCCTATGTTGCAATACAAACTTTACAAACAATAACAGCGTTAAAAAAGTCTGAGCCCTGGGTGGATCAGAGAGTCGAGGAAGAAGCCAGCACCTGCAAAACCCATAGACCCTTGCCCCCGTAGACTACGCCAAGAACATCCAAGAACACTCTCTCGATTAGCTGCTTACGCATGGACAGATAAGAACGAAAAACTTTTGCGACACACATATAACTGATGAAAAAGGAGATTGCAATGAGCAGTTTGCCCAATACAGAATGCTCAGGTTAGTTGCTTCACACGCCAGCAACCAGGCTCCGGGCCCAAAGCGAACGCCATTGCGACTGAGCCTGCCACTAACATCCGGGCTTGAATAACAAGACGGTTTTCTTCTGAGGGGTGGGTGGGCGGATACTATAGTTTCGATTCCGATTTAATTACCAGGACCACCAAGGACTCTTCTGGATCCGAAACCCTAAACCGTCTGTGTGGGGTCTTTTGGGTTTCCCAGACAGTAGATCCCCTAATTTGGGGCCCTATACTACTAAGGGTACTTTATAGGAACCCCCATTAAGGGATGGTTGTTCAATTAGATTTGTTGGGCTCCTGGCCGCTCTAGGTCTAGGTGTCCAGAGAAGAAGCACAAGGATCCCTAGTATACTCTGTGTGATTCGATTAAGATATATTGTATTGGACTATAAATTACGTGCATATATATATATATATATATGTATGTGTATATAGATATATATATATATATATATTAATATGTATATGTATATATACAAATATAATATACACAATACATATTATTACGTTCCACGATACAGTTTAATTATTTTACGGATGCTGGATTCTCTGGCATTTCACTGGCTACTTGCTACCACAACCTTCCACACCCCTGCTTTGAGAGGTGCTAATATGAACCCTATCCCGAACCCTAAACCTTAATCTCTAAGCCCAAAGAATATGCACATTGACCCTTCCAAACAGCAGGGTACGTTGAGATATACCTCCAGGGACGGGGGGTCGGGAATTTCTTTCCGAAGAACGTCCGGAATTTCTGTGTCACGACCCCGGAATAACGTGGAGGCCTTATGTCACTGGAGACCTTGGCGCAGTCTGTAGCACTCGTATGTGCCATAAGGGGAGAAACTTACCAAGTGTTCAAATTTCTTCTTCCTTAGACCCTAAACCCAATGCCGGAAACTTTGGGATTTCTGTGATATTTTGGAAACAAGGCCCTAGAATTCTTCAAGGTTGTTGAGGCAGCTCCTGCAGCACAGGCTGGTCATGCCAAGCACTAAACGCGAACTTTCTGAGGGTTTAGGCTTTCAATGCGCTCGGGCCTGAAACTCTTTCAACGCCCAGATACTTCCTTTGGAGGCAGAGGCCGCTTCTTAGTTTAAAAAGCCGACAAACGTGGAAAGCTCGAACCTTGAAATGAGCATTCAGACTGGTGCTCTCATCAGATGCGTGGGAGCAACCACTTCCGAGCCCTAAACCCTAAACCCTAACCCCTAAACGAGACAGGGCTGGGCCTCAACAGGCAAAGACCGGGCACCACGAGCCATCTGCGGAACCTCCCGGGGCTCTGAAACTTCCAAGATTCCCAAATGTTCAGGGTGTCAAAGCTTCGGGCTCATGGGTTTAGGATGCCTTTGGAATTGATGTTCAGGGTTCAATACAAAACTTTATTCCTGGTAGTTTTGTAGGATTTTCTTCGAACCCAAGAGCCCCTTGACTCTGTGTCCTTAGTCCTTTGGACATCTTAGCCTCAGAGAGGATGGGTTTATTGCCCCCTTCCCCGTTCCGAGGAGCGGGCCAGCGTGGACAAGTGGCTGAGAGCCGTCGCCGAAGCAGGCGTAGAGTTCTGGGAGGCGAAAGCCTCGACCCAAAACACACCATCCGATTGAGGAAGATGCCTTACCTTAGACCGCTGCTTAAAAGGCCCTAATTACATAGCTCAGGGTCTTGTGACGGTAGAAACTAGGAGCTCGATGCGGACCCCTGAGCCAGGGCAAGCCCGAAACCGAGGGTTGAGGACTTCTCAAGTTAAAAGGAACACTCCAACCCCAGGCGGGCTCTAAGGTACAATATCCTGAGGTTTCTGGGCTCGAAGCACATCGGGGCTATGCAGCCCAACGCACATATATGCCCTGGAGCCAGACTCTCTGAGTTGCCAAGACCAATCGGATACCCCCAAACCCTGAAACCCGGAGGCATGAAGGAACCCCGAATCCTAAACGGCTTCAACTCTCAACTTCCAAACCCGAAAAGCCTAAGCCCTTTTTGTTGTTCCTTCCGCTGGCCTTCAAGGTGCGCAACAGCTCTGGAAACTGCTGCAGGGACAGCAGCCTCGATAGCTCCTCGCTCTTGCTTTCAGGGAGCTGTTGTCTGAAGATTCTGGGACCTCTGTGCTTATGTCTTATAAGGCTGTGAGTTTACAATCATGCTCAGGTCTTTGGGAGCTGAAGGATTTTGGTTTTCTGCTAAACTGGTACATACTATAGGGGCCTTAATAATTAGAATAGGGTTGGGTCCATTATACTATATTTATATTAAGGAACCCCCAAAATAGTATTGGTAATACTCTAGGCCCCTAATATAACCTTCTCTCACGACGGCCTTTGCAAGGCAAGCAGGTCTGACTTCCGAGCGGGCATGCGTGCTGACGCTTTGATCACTTTCACTGCTTGGCGTCCCAAGCCCTGCACCCAACCAATGCTAAGACTCTACATGCGCCGTATATGTGTCTATACATGTAGACAAAAAGGCCCCAAACCCCCAAAGAGGGAGCACTCAACCATGAATACCAACACCCTACGAGGACTACACTATCAGAGATGCCTGCTGATGTTGGTGTGGGTAATATATCAGGTATTGTAATTGCAGTTGCAGCTACCCGGCCGAAGTTGTTGAAGACACACCACCCACCTGGTCGTCGCTCAGCCAGAAGTTGAGGCATTCGATGCTCGCACTGCACGCGCCCACACCTTCGACGAGAAAGCGTCTCGATGAAAGCCCTTGCTTTAAACCTTAACAACTTAGGCGTTGCAGTCGCGGGCGTGGGGAAGAAGGAGTTTGGGCTGCAAGCAGATTATGTAATAATGCGGCTTGATTCAAATTCGTGTCCGTAGCTCGTGGCTTAACATCACTTCTAGCTGGAGCTTCTCCGGTTGGTGAGCTGCGGCCCCCTGTCGCAACGACAGGTATGCAGTATCATCACTGTCATCAGAAAACTAGCTGATCCAAGAAAGACTACTCGATTCCTACAGTACTAGCAGGAGCAACATGAGGAGACATACCTGTCACCCCCAAAGGCGTGTCAGGCAATCCCGTCAATTGAACACGAAATCTGACGATACGACTGTACATAGATCAACAGCAGTGACAGCACCATATAATGGTACCGGTATCACCGCACCCCACATGCAAGCCATTCGAAAGCATGAGTGCGAACCCGCAGTCAAAGAACAAGCCTATTCGCTGGAGAACGAATAATGAGACGCTGCCCGTATGATTAGTTACTGTGATGCAACATTAACCGCCATCGCGACTACTATTGCTGCTATCTTTATTACTGTCGTAACATGGACCCAAGCCAACCTGCAGGAAATTCGGAAATCCGTCTCAGCCTGGCGGAAGCGCACAAACGTCAGGAGTCAAAGATGGGGGCATTTGTACTTTGAGTACGGTTTTGGCGTTATGTTAGGGGCGATATTGTGGCATGACTACAGAGACTAGGGCCACTAGGACGACTTCTGTATGACATCGTTAATATGGCCCTGGTTCTGGCCGTACTTATGGCACTGGTGATGGTGATGATGGTGATGAAGCCGACAAGAACAACAAATATCATGCGTTTTGATGGTGGGCTCACACAGTCCGATGGCCACTACAAGCGACATCTGGCCGAAACACCGGCATGTCTGAATGCAGAAGTACACATAAGTATATACGACCACATGTAGCTGCCGAAACAATACACACCACGACTAGGGCAACCATCCTTGAGTATGGATGAATGAATGAAAGCATGCATGAATGAATGAAGGAATGAATGAATGAATGATTGCACGAATGAGGGAAACAATGGGTGCACGAATTAATGAATGAACGAATGCTTGAATGCATGCCTGAAGGAACGAATGAATGAATGAACGAATGAATGAATGAAGGAATGCCTGAGTAAATGACTGACTGAATGGATGAAAGAAAGATAAAATGAACGAGTGGCACAATGAATGAATCAATGAATGCATTAATGAATTTATGAATTAATGAATGAATGAATGAATGAATGAATGAAACTAACTAATTATGGAATAATGAATGAAATTATGAAGCAATCAAGGAAGGAAGGATTGATTACTGGTTGATTCCTCGATCGATTGATTGGTTGCTCCGTTGCCTGCTTGCTCGCATGCTTGCTTGATTGGTTGATTTCGTGACTGCTTGATTTATTGCTTGGTTGATGATTTTCTGATTGATTAACTGATGGGTTGTGTGTATGAATGAAGGAAAGGCAGAATGAATGATTGAACGACCGCATGCATTCATCATTAATCATTAATGTATGCATGCATGTCTGTATGTATGTATGTAGGTAGGTGTGTGTACGTGTGTATGTGTTTGTGTATGCCTGCCTGAATGTATGTATGTATGTATGTATGTGTATATGTATGTATACATGTGTGTATGCATATGCATACGTATGTATGCAATTATGTAGTATGTTTGCATGGGTCGATGGGTGGATGTATGGATGTATGTATGCCTGAGTGAATGAATGAATGCATGTATGTACGTATACATGTAATGTGTGTATGTATATGTGTAGTGTCCCTAGGTACGCATGTATGCCTGTACGTACGGATGTATGTCTGTATGTAGGTATACATGTGTGTATGTATATGTGTGCGTATGCATGTATGTATGTACGTTTTTCTGTTTGTGTGTACGTATGTATGATGCACATATGCATGCATGCAGGTATGCATGCCTGGGTGGATGTGTGAATCTATGCAGATGTAGATGTATAGACTTATATGTGACATGTGTGTGCGTGACCTCTTGCACGGGGTCCTCCGCAGAAACTAGATGCCTTGAGAAACTCTACGGCAGGGTTGCATAGGGAAGCTGCCAGACGCTACCTACGCGGCAAAACTGCTCAATCTTCGCCGGCGATGCAGGGTGAAAATGTTGCAGAGACCGCCTCGAAAGACGCGAGAAGCAAGGACTAATTAATGATGGGAGCTTTACGGACTTTAGGGTGCAGGGGTTCAGGGATTGAAGTCTGGAGTTTAGAGATTTAGGGTGTCGGGTTTAGGGCCAGGGATTTCGGGATTTAAGGTTTCAGGTTTAGTGGGGCTCTCCAATGCCTCAGGTTCATCTCCGTAGAAGCATGGGTTTCCGGAATCTGGCTCGATGAACCTCGAAGCACAAACGTCGCCCTGAAGCTCGAGTCAAAACCTCAGGACAAGCCATCAAAGTCCAAAGCCCTAGTCAACCACCCTTGAACTCTGGAGTCGTTAAACTGTTAAACCAAAACCTGTTCAGGGCTTCCCGTTGCCATTTATCGACTCCGTAGCTGTTGGCATCGGGTTTGATGACTCGAATGTGTCTGATTGCTTGAGACTTGGCTGAGTAGTAGTCGTAGTAGTAGAAGTAGTAGTAGTAGCATGAGGAGGAGGATAGGAGGAGGAGGAGGAGAAGCAACAGCAGCAGCAGCAGTGATAGTCGCAGTGGTACTTGCAGTTGTAGTGATTGTGGTTGTGGTTGTGTTTCTTGTTGTTGGTGGTGGTGGGTGGTGGCGGGTGGTGGCGGGTGGTGGTTGTGCTGGTGGTGCTGGTGGTGGTGGTGGTGGTGGTGCTCTTGTTGCCGCTGTTGTAGCTTTGGCTGTTGCTGCTGCTGATGATGCTGTTGTCGAGTCGCTGTTATTCCTTTTTTGGTGTTGTTGTTGCTGTTGCTGTTGCTGTTGCAATTTGTGTATTGTGTATGTTGTGTGTGTTGTGTGTGTTGTGTGTGGTGGGTGTGGTGTGTGTGTGTGTGCGTGTTGTGCGTGATGTGTGTGATGTGTGTGATGTGTGTGATGTGTGTGATGTGTGTGATGTGTGTGGGTGTGTTTGTGTGATGCGTGAAAGTTGGGTTGGTTGCATAGGTTGTGTGTGCGTATGAATGCCTAAAGTTGTATTGAATATATCTGGGCAGTCATTTAGTGGCATTTAAAATATTTAGAGTCTTCCGGGAGTTCTATCACGCAAAAATTATATATATGTTCTGTGTTACGTCTATATTGCTTATTCTATGTTAGGCATTCTATATTGTGCGCTCTACACTGTGTGTTTTGTATTATGAGCTCTAAATTAGCGACTGTGCGCTCTATACCATGTATTCTATACTATGCATTCTATGCTATGAACTCTATGCTCTGGGTTCTATTTACGTATTCTATCCTATGTATTCTATATTCTATATTTTATATTATATATTCTATAGTGATTGGTCTATTATACACTCTATATTCTGCCCTATATATTCTATATTATATATTCTAACTTATACGCTCNAAGCTTCTCCGGACCTCGACATTTGCTCTGCGTATTGATGGCCGCTGTCGAACCGTGAGCTTCTTAGGAAGTGGACTCAAAATACCTCCAAAACTGGCTGTGTGTGCGCATGTGGCAGAGGCCGGTATCGTCCTTGGGATGCTGAATGATGTTCGTGTTCATGTTTGTGTTTAGGCTATGAGAAGCTTTTGACCCTGCAATCAGAATACGAAACCTTGCCAGTCCAGGGTCCAGGCTGTGAGGGAGATTGGCCTCCTGTACGAGGACCAGAGTCCCACATGCGATCCTGGCCCACATTTTACAGATTTAACGGTTTGATTCGCATACGAAGCAAGAGTCTGCATGGCTTTACCAACGTTTACTTCGCCGTCATCCTAAAACCGCTCCATCAGGCTTTCTACGGATCTTGCAAAGTCTTGCGCTTGCAAACTAATGAGTGCAGTCTCTACGTTGGATCTTGAGGCTCCAATACGACCTGTACAATATCAGTCCTCAAGCGGAGGTGTCGCAGACCCCTAATCCTCAAATGATTGAACCCCAATCCTTACATGGTCCTACCAGCATGCTCGCTAGAGGCCTTGCTTGCATCAACCACAACTGTCGAAGCCTTACTTAAACCCGAAAACAACGTGCTTCAGCATGGCGAGCCTTTCCGCGTGAGCCGCAAAATGCTGGGCAGGTAGTCTGGACAAATGCCTCAAGCGATCTCGGACCAGCATTGGAACTTAACAGTTTTGGTGACATCTGTCTGCGTGCGTGCTGACATGCGGACATATATGCTCATATATGCATAAGAAGGTACTTTCATGCTTTCAACGCCTGTGTTTCTGGAACGTGCAAGTGGGAAATTTTGGAGAGACCCAATACTCATACACGAACACATGTTCACATGCATACACTCCTTAGTATACACGAATTTAAATTAGTATTAGTTCTGTGCCAGTCTGAGTCTTGTTCCTTACATACCTCAACAACGTCGTGTAGACGAGATACATGCATCTGTCTCAAATCGAGTGGATGTCTTTTGCACGCATACTACCCCGTATACATACATACATACATACATACATACACGCATACAGGGTTACATACCTACAGGCATACATCCATGCATCCATACATACATCCACCCATCCACCCATCCACCCATCCACCCATCCACCCATCCACCCATCCACCCATCCACCCATCCATCATCCATCCATCCATCCATCCATCCATGAATGCGTGCATGCATGCACGCAAACATGCAGATGTACATGTATGCGTACATACATACATACATACGTACAGACATACATACATGCATACCTGCATACGTGCATACATACATGCATACATGAACACCCAGGTCGTACATCCGCACCGACCGACCGACCGACCTACCTACCTACCTAAAAACTTACTCAGCTACCCACCTACCCGCCACCCTATATACCTGCATGCATGCATGCGTGCGTACATGCGTACATATATTGACACATATGCAGTATGTATATACAGCCATATACACACATTGAGAAAACCTTACACTACATGGCATTGTTTTGCATTGCATGCATTATATTAGATGACACTTTACTGCACTACAATGTACCGAATCACATCACATTGGGTTCCAACGCAAGACATGACATGACAGCGTGTTGCGCTCAGCAAGAATATATGCAATGCTTATAGACATACATGGCCTAACATACACACTTACCGCACATACGTTCGACATCGCGCAATGACAAGCAACAGTTACACAATCAATCAGCAAGACATGGGTGCGCACATATGCGCAGGGCTTAGCGACGTGTGGTGCAGCCTATACACCATACTCGCTATGCATGCATCAAGAGATCTGAGAAGAATCCGCAGAAGCCAAGCGGCTGTGTGAGGAGCAGCAGCGTGGGGACCAGCTCGCTGTTGCCAATAAGCCGGATGCAAAGCCTGTTGCCGAGAACTGTGTGAGTTTCCCAAGGTTCCAAGATTCCTGCCAAGATCAAGAAGGTTGGTCAGGAAAGTCGCTGTTTGCTACAGCGTTGGGGTCTTTGGTCTTTGGGCTCGGTAAGCTGGAAAGCCCCAGTGGTAAAGGCGCTGGCAGCACAGTCCTGGAATCGCCACTTCCTAAGCACACTAAACCCTACAATCCCCTGACCCTAACGCCGAAACTGCAGATGTGGAGTCCTATCAAGACGAAGCAGTAGACCATTACCCCCAGCCTGACCCGAAGTTCATTTCAGAGCCGCATTGACGGGCACTGATCAGTGTCAGTTCCCCTCAGATGGGTGCTACTGCTGCTACTGTAAGCAGAAACGCTAAACCCTAAACCCATATCCGACACCGTCAACCAAAACCCAGCAGCCCTGCCTGGAACTCGGCCGTCGGCTCCAAAGATGCCGCCAGGGAAATTCAAAAAATCTGGAACCTGAAACCCTAGACCTAAACAGCCCAAATCTATCTAATTGAATCTCAACATAAGTTTCGACAGCGCAGGGGAGGCCTCAGAGTGTTCACAATGAGCCGCTCAATAAACTGCATCTCCGACAGGCCGTTGCCCGCAATGACGTACTGAGGCAGTGGTTTAGGTTTCAGGGCTGGTGTAACTCTTCCGTACCTATTGAGGGCTTGTGGTCCAGAGCAGGGCAAACAGTGTGGAGGAATCATGTAAGTTTACTGCTGATCACGCTGTGGGTTGGTGACTTTGACAGGATGGGAGACTTCTTCGAGCTTCATATGACGCCTTTATCAATGTCGGGGTTTGTTCCGAGAACTTCGCAGACTCCATGGTTGAATTTAGGGCACAGGAATTTGGAGTTTCCTGACGACGGGCGTAGACTTCGAAGAGGGGTCTCTGTTCTCTTCAGGCCTCTTGGCCAAAAGCTTCGGAACACGCAGCGTGCTGCTATGCGCAGCTTCGCTAGGACCTAACATAGGGGCCTTAATAATTAGAATAGGGTTCCCTTAAAGGGATCCCCAAAGGGGTCTATAAGGATCTATAGTAAAGAAGGGCTCTATAGCATTGGGGCCTAAATAATTAGAATAGGGTCTTGGGGCCCATTACGCAACGTTGTTAATAAGAAACTCCCAAAATAGTATAGGTACTTATTTAGGCCCCTATAGTACTTTGGGGCACAGTGAGGAAAAGGGCTCAGCCAGCAGGTGCTGAACTTGGGCCCCAACCAAGTCCTTAAACTTTAGCTTCTACGAGTTTCCTCACTTTGGGCTGCTTGGCATCCGAATCATCCGAAGCATGCACCCCGGCGCTGCTAGCCTGGAGAAGCTTCTCGAAATGAGTGCTGACCAGAGGCCATATGTGCGACCTGGGCGAAAACCCTCAAGCCTGAACCCTCTGAACCTGGCATGGCATTTTTGAGCAAGGCATTAGAAGACTGAGGCCATGTTTCCTATTACATTGTGTCATCCTGTCATGGTAATTACTTGCAGAGGATATTATGGTCGCCCCTGGCCTTCGGAAATGTTGAAACTATTAGAGGGCTCCGGAGCTGAAACAGAAAGACGAGTGCTAGGGGATGGCCTCGCACTAGCAGTGCAACTGCTACTGGTCTATCAGATATATGAGTGGGAGCACACATTGTAATGCCAATAAGAGGAGGCGTTAGTGCTCACAGTACTGCTCGTACTCTGTCGACGAAGCTGAAGTAGAGCTCAGCAATATTGACGTAACAGTTTCGAGCTTTCGATTTGAAGTCATGAACACCTCGTCGAGAACCCTCGCGCCGAAACAACCCGAGATGTATGGCCGAAGGTGAGCAACATGCAGCTGACGTGTTCGGCCCGAACGGACTCCAAAGGCATGAACCAACCACCAAATCCTACACCACCAAACCTACACCGCGAAGCTTACAACCAAACGATAACTGCCAGACCTCCTAAACAAAGTACACCCGGCTCCAAACACAAGTCTTTGCAGCCTTATTAGCCTTCAGGGTTCAGGCTTTAAAAGAGTTCAGGGTCAGGGTTTGGGGTTTCGCCTTGAAGCTTCAATCGCCTGGGTCTTCCGGCAGGCAGTGGCTAGCAGGCAGCGGCGTGCAGGTGAGATTCGTAAGAAGCTCGAGGCCTCGGATCATGCTAGTGAGGCAACGTGCTTAGGGAAGAACGCGCCTGGCTCCCAGTTTGAGCACTTTGCAGGGGCTTACCCCAAGGGTCCAAAGGACCCAATAATCAGGTACTTGGGTTTAGGGTAGTAGTTATGTAGGTTAATATTTGGGAGAGTATATGATTATTGGGTACCTGGACCTTAGGGTTAGGGTTCAGGACCTAGGGCCCTACTGCTTCGGTTCGGCGTTTAGCTTTGGAGGCTTCGCAGGGTTTGGCAGGGCCTCGGTAATATTTCTGAAGGTTTCGCAGGGCTTTGGCTGCTTCTGAAGGGTTCAAGTCTCTGCCTTCAGCCGGCTTCAGCTCAGAGCATGCTGAATCCTAAAGCCTTGAAGCCCAACTTCCTAGACGCTACAGCTCAAACAATCTAAGCCCCTAAACCCCCAAACTTCTCAGCTCTAGACGTCCCTCCGTGTGCCTGCGCCATGGACCCCTGAATAACTCCAAAGCTCTAAACCATGAGCAACCCGAAGCTCAAAGAAATCCAAAATAACCTGAAGCAAGAAATTCAAAACAACCTGAAGAAAGAGGGGTTTAGGGTTGAGGGTTTAGGGTTTAGGGAACCCCCATCAAACCCCCAAAAGCTTGAAGAGCCCAAGAGGCAGAACACGGGGTCTGCCACTTCATGCCAGGAAGCTCTGCCGGCCTTCCGTACTACAGGGGCCTTAGTAATTAGAATAGGGTGCTGGGGGTCTATTCTACTATAATTATAATAAGGAGCCCCACAATAGGGTAATTATTGAGGCCTCTATATTACTTCTTGTGCCGGAGGGCTTTTTATGTCGCAGCGGTAGCATGTTCATAGTGGTCATATTGTGTGTGTGTGTGTGAGTGCGGCTTGAAAGGATCGTGTAACTTATTGATGGTCTGGTGTACCGAGGCTTACAACGTAAGCTTGAAATCTCATGGGCCCCGGGCTCAAGGGCTTACGGTTCGCCGCGCGCGATCTTCGATTAAGGATGTTCAGGGTGAGACGCTAGGGGCCAGTCCTTGGGGGTAAGGGCTGAAGACTCTATGCAGAAGTAACTTCCTGCGATAAACATGCTTGCCCTCGCAGTCATCAACAGCACAGCATGCAAATGGGAGTTTCCGAAAATAGGGGACCCTGATATAGTACCCTAAATAGTAGAACTACGGTTGATGGACAAAATCCTGCATGACCCATAATAAGGAATATACCATAATTCCCATAGTTTAGGGTCCTTAGGGTCATGCAGGATTTTGTCCATCAGCCGTATCATAAGGACCCCAAAAGAAGGTATCCTAATTTCGGAAACTCCCAAATCACAGCCAAAGCAAAGCAACCTGGACCTCATCCGCCGGCTCCGCCGCTGTCGGGCTCTGCCCCTGCATTGCATTCTGAAACCCAAAGGGTCCTAGGTGCTGTTATGGGGGATACTTCTCCAAATCATAATAGTAATTCCTTATACAGAAAGGGGATACTTCTCCAAATCATAATAGTAATTCCTTATATAGAAACCCTACATTCTACTATATAGGTACTTTGGACCCTTTGGGAAAATGCTCCCTCAAGGGTCCTAGGCCTCTCGCGAGAACACGTGACAGGAATGAACACATCCTTTGTTTTATATGGCTATATTTTGCGATGACTGCGCGCGGACAGCGATTCCAGCAAAAGCACGATGACGATATCCCCGTCAGCTCAGAGTGGGGGCAACAAGTCGGAACGTTAGCATCTCTCCGCATGCTGCAATTACTGGGTCTGAAAGCCCTGTATCACTTTCTCTAGTCCTGTGCTCCGAGGCCACCAATGGCAATAACAACCTGTACATCACGCGGCCCGAGCAGCAGCGGTGGAAAGGCAGTACTACTCACTCTGCCGCTGCTTCCCCATTAATAACACCCCCCACCCCAATCATGGCCGGCACGCATAGATGAAAATTACAAATCATCGTACGCCAAATGCAAATACATGTGCACAAAGCCCTCTCCGTCCTGAGATACCCATCGGGACGGCTTGGAGAGCTGCACGAGCGCCTCCCAGTCATTCTCGTTTTTTATGACGGTTTGGATCTGCTGCTGGACGAAAACTTCGTTCAATCACCACAACCACACAGAGGTTTCGCGAATTTTGGTGGTGTCAGGTGCTTGTAGCTGATGATGATGGCGATGATGACGAAGCTGCTGAGGAAGATGAGAGGGGCGATGAACAAAACAACGATGACCGCCATGACGACGGCAAGGAAATCACGATGATTATGATGATTATTATCGTGGTGAACTGTTGACAATGATAGTGATGATGACATTAATGTTGATGTTGATTATAAAACATGCTGATGATGATGTGGATAGCAATGATGATGATGCTGGTGATGAAGAAGAAGATGATGAAGGTGATGATGGTGGTGATTCAGTGATGATGATGATAACTGCATGATAGTGATTCTGCAGCTTGGCCCATGTGCCATGGAGACTTCTGCTGCCGGGAATCCGCTTCTGTGGATTTGGTAGTGGTTGCTGTTCTTGTGTTTCGTGTTCGTCTTATTATTACTGTTGTTGTTGTGGTTGTGGGGGTGGTTGTCGTTGTCATTATTGTTGTTGCTATGCAGCCCAACACCTCAAGCACTGCATCCTACACCGAAGGCTCTGTGCGTGTTCGGATACCACGGCATAACGATGTGATGTTGATTTCACTAGTTAATATTTGCTAATGCCATTGCTGCTGTGAGTGCTACATTGTCTAGACAAGCAATCTTAATACGAGTGCTTTCGCTGCTAATTGTTGGTAGTGTCGCGGGCAGTAGAGTTCTTGGCATCGACCTCCTTATTCCCATCACTATGCAGTGACCCTACACGCACAAACTTTCCCTACATCCTTTTCGTACAAACTTCCAAACCTGTCATGATATCAGCCTTTGCAAGGCACTGGAGGCTCTCTGCGGAGACTTTCGCGATGCCCGTCGCGCCAAGGACCCTGGGAAAGGAGAGGTTTAGGGTTTAGGCGTGTAGGGAGAAGCAAACGACTTCAGCGGCACAGCGTGGGATTTAGGGCGCCCGGGGTGAGCCTTCTTGCACAGGGTGAGGCTAGGTCGATCTAGCGTACATGGAATTACCCCATGAAACGAGACTGAAGGGGCTTCGGTGCGGATTTTGGTTCAGGGCTTATCACTTCTTCCTGGGTTCTGGTGTTTGAAGGGTCTTCGGGCTCCCGAAACTTCTTCCACTCACATAGTCTAAGTCGAGGAGTCTTGAGCCGCGAAGTGGAGGGTTTAGGGCTTAGCGCATGAGAGGTTGGGTAGCTCAAAACCTCTTCGCATACTTGGAACCCTTGCGTGACGAGGTCTCACTTCGTGGGTGTTCGAAAGAGGGGTCTTGCACATAGGTGAATGACGAAGATTCCCAAATAATATACGGGCCTTGATAATTAAAACAGAGTTTTGGGGGGCCATCATACTATAGTTATAATAAGGACCCCCCAAAATCGTATGGGTAATTATTCCGGCTGCTATAGTAGGAGCGTTGGTGAGTCTTATGCAGTCTTATGAAGTCTCAGACGATGGTCAATCACTAGCCCTCCACAGCTCATCTCCAGAAGCCATAATATAGGGGCCTTAATAATTAGAATAGGGTTTTGGGGCCATTATGCCATAGTTATAAGGACCCCCCAAAAAAAAAACAGAAAAAAAAAAGTGCAGGTAATTATTAAGGCCCCTCTATTAAACTAGGATGCCCAGTAACCTAGGAATCAAAAGGGCTCCCTGTTTGGTATTGGGTAACTTTATAAGGAACCTAGGACTACAAAAAGGAAAAAGGGCCCACTGGGGCCTAGTTAAGGCCCCAAGCCGTCGAGGACGCTGAGCGAGAGGCTCCACAAAGCCGGATCGAGCCACGTATGCCTTGACCTGCACAGCACTTTAGAGAGTCTGCTACCGCTGGGTCGGGGTTTAGGGTTTAGGGTTTAGGTTTAGGGTTTAAGAGTTCCTGAACTCGAGACCCACCCTGTCCTACTGCCCCCAACCCCAAAATAAACTCCGTCCTTCTCAGACACTTCTACTCTGCTGTTGCCCAGGCAACTGCTCCTGCTTCACCTACCACAACCACCGTCACCTCGATCTGTCACCGGGATCATCCGACCTACACTCCCACTTCTTCTGCTACTGCGTATACGGCCAACAACAGCTACGCTCATGAGCTTGCCTGAACTTTGACCACGCCATGCATATTTGTCTTAGGCTATGTACTCATGTGGCTATGTTCCCTCGAGGCAAGTGGCATCGTGCATAACTGCGCCAGCTGCTCGCGCGTTGACTGAGACAGAGTTGGGAAACCAAGAAAACGACACTAAATTTCGGACAGCAAACCCAGAACAACTTTACGGACTCGAAATCTGGAAAGCCCAGAAACCCAGCGGCAAATTCAGAAACTCAAAAGCCCGAGTGCCTTCTGGTGGACCAAGCCAGGGTCTGTGCAGTTCACTGGCAGCGCCTCTAGCAAACGTCACGGAGTATCAGAAGCATGTCGAGCACTTTGGACTATATCTGGCAGTGGTCCTGCTTGCATGGCATCACGCATTTGTGAAGCCCGGGAAGCACATGTGCAATCTATGCTACAGCCTTGAACTGCGGAACCTTAGTCCCCACCCAACCGTAAGCGGTACCGTCGACCTCAAACCCCTGTGCCCTGAAGCTTTCAGCCATCATGAGCCTCCACCTCGGCATCGCTAGCGTCGCCTGGAAAAGCATTCTTCTTCGGGGGAGGGGAGGACTCTGGGAAAACATAAAGGAGTGTTCGGGTGTTGGGGATGTGGCTTGAGGTTGAGGGTTTATAGAGCTTGGTTGAGGGATCCTTTCTAGCTGGCGAGGTCTTGTCCTTGAAAGGGCGTCGGGTCGTGGATTAGCTTGAACTCCTCTGTGTAATAAGGGCCGGCAAACTTCGGGCACTTGCTTTTCCAAGCAGGAGTGCTCCGACCTTCCGCAGGGCTGTCTCTACTTTTCTGGAGGTGGTAGGAATAATGGTAAACCCAACCAAAACATGCGCAAATAGCAATGATGCTATTAAATCTGCTATTACCAAGCCCACAGTATCTCAATCTCTATCTCGGGTCGCGGCCACCCGGTCTTGCGCCGAAGTGCGTGCCGATCAAGTCATCCTTGAGTCTGCCTTGGCAAAGCGTGGATGTGAGGGCTTCTTGGTAGTTTAGGGGCCTTAATGATTAAAGCCAGGTTTGTGGGGCCCGTTATACTATAGATGAAAATAAGGAGCCCCTCCCCCCCCCACAAAAAAAAAGGTAAAATAGTATTGGTAACTATTTAGGCCCCTATATTAGCAAGCGTCCTCATCGAAACCATCTCACTGTTGAGTCTAAACCCGGTCTAGACCACTCTTTTCGGAAACCCTCTGCCATGGCTTCAGGGTAGGCATGGCTTGAGCTTTAGAGTCTCGGGTGTGCGTTGCTAAGTACCTAGTATCTGTATATGTCTATAATATCGATACATATCTGTATTTAAATTTTAAATACACACACACACAGGCACACCCAGATAGATAGATAGGTAGGTAGGTCGATAGATAGATGATCAGGTAGATAATCAGATAAACAGATAATGAGATAGATATAAGATATAGACAAATTATCTTCTCGGGAAACCATGAGTCAGTGATGCTGAGCTCCGTGCCGTCGCTCGCCTGACCGGCAGAAGGTGCGAGCAACTCCACATGACATTTGCGCATTCCCAGCCGACCCACGGAAGCCCCAAATCCTGCATCCGCGCTCTCCCCTTCACTATCATGGAACCCCGCCCGGCCGTGAGTAATAGCCAAACCGTCCTCCCTGTAACACGGTTCCAGCCATGCTTCCTTGCACGGTTGTGTTGTCCTAGGCGCGCTGCTCGGATCCTAAACGCTCGCAGATCCTGCACGGAAAACTAAACAAAACTTTGATACGCCAGACCTTCCATGTGCCCTCTCTTGGACCCTGTAGATCCAAAATATCAAGTATCAAGAGCCAGGTGCATCCTCCAACCGCAGCCACGACCCACGAATCTGAACGCCGAAACCCGGAACATTGTACCCACCTTTGGCACCTTGACCAGCCAAAAAAGAAACCCTTAATCCTAAACTGCACTTTGATCCTAAAACTCAAGAAGAAGTGCAAGACCCCTAAGCGACACCGAGCCTCTTCCTCCTCGTCGTCCCGTGTCTCGTCCTCAAACCACCGTGCCAGACCTGAGAAGAAGTGGTTTTGCTCTGTGTTTGCCTGTTGCTTGTTCGTCAAATTATGTGCTAGCTTGGTCTGGTTGTTCATGAAGTTGTTTTGCTGTACGAACTTACCTAATTGCATACATGCCTATGCTTATAGCTCGTACGTTTACCTATGAACTGAATGTGTGCATGAATGTGTATATACAATGTGAATGCCAGGATACCGTATCCAGGATACTCTTTCTCATTCCGATGCTTGTGCATGTCTGCGGTTTCAGACTACCAAATTGTCGCGAAACAAACTCCCCGAAGCCCCGAAACCCTAACCCATATCCCCCTTCTTTCAAGAGCACAGAGAGTCCGAAAGACCTCAAACCTCCAAAGCCCGTAAAACGGCCCCCAACACGCCCCACAACCTGTTCTACTTCCTGAATTCGTCCACAAGACCCCACTCTAAGACCCCATTCTACTTCCTTAAGGCCTAAAACCTGTAGTATCTGAATCAAGCGCTCGCTCAGTCCCGCTCTCTCCAGGAAGCCGTCGCCAGAGTCGGCGGCAGCTGCCTGACATGAGGCTGCGGGCTTCTGGGCCACAGAACTTTGCTTTGATGCCTCGTAGGGCTTGTGCGCAGGCTTGAAGCAAGGAGTCCTAAGCCCTAAACCCTAAACCCCTAAACCCTAAACCCTAAACCCCTAAACCCTAAACCCTAAACAAGAAACCCTAAACAGGAGTAGGCCTTTAGGTTGAAGGCTTTTCAGGCTTGAGGCTTAATGTAGGAACCTGATTAAGAAACCCTGGGCCTATGACCCCAAAAAAGCAGGACTCATATAGGGAACCCTAATAAAGGCCCAAGGTTTCTTAATCAGGTTCCTACATTATAGTACCCTTATAGATCCCTTATAGTAGCCCTATTATAGACCCCTTTTAAAGGAACCCTAGGGTTCCTACATTAGGAAGTTTGGGGTTGAAGCCTCTACGGTTTCCCCATGTGGGCGGGGGAGGAAGCACCAGGATACCCTTAAGGTGCCGTCACAAGTCTAGAATCCTGGATCTAAAACCCCCAAGTTTGGGAGGGAAGCGTGATCCAAGTGGGAGTTTCCGAAAATAGGGGACCCTAATATAGTACCCCAAATAGTAGGATCCTTATTATAAGGACCCCAAAATAAGGCCCCCCCCCCCCCCAATTTTCGGAAACTCCCATGTGGCAGTTGTTAGGGATCGAGGCTCGATGAATGAGGTGACGAATGGCTATGAAACTTCACGGATTCCTTGGGGTTCCACGTACGTACATCCTGCAACACTCGCCGCGGAGACTCAGACGCAGAGAAGACGCAAACAACGCGAAGTTCTGCACAACCAACTCGGAGCTGAAAACCGTTAACTTACCCCACGCGCTGAACTGACCGCCCTGAACCGTGAGTCATACACCTTGAACAACCTTAAGCCTACCTTTGGTTAGTAGGGAATGGAGGAATGGTAGTAATAGTAGTTATAATTGTACACCATTCCTCCATTCCCTACTAACCAAAGGTAAGCTTCAGGAACTGTTAAGAACAAACTCACCCAAACTCTTCAGCCCCAGAGAGAAACCTTACTTACAGAGCAGCGTAAATGCCTTAGAAGTCCCTAAACTTTAAACCCCTAACCCTAAACCCGAAACCACTAAAATCCTAAACCCTCAACCCGAAATCACTAAACCCTAAACCCTAACCCCCAAACCCTCAACCCGAAACCCCTAAACCCCTAAACCTAACCACGAAACCCTTGCAAAACCTTCCTAGGCCCCGGTGGCAAGACTACCCTCCTGCAACTGTCAGACCCAAGAAACAATCCTGCACCCCACATCCCCAACCCCTTAACCCGAAACCCTAAAAGGGTTCAGGTTTTACAGGTTTAGAGGTTTAGGTTTAGGGTTTAGGGGTTTAAGGTTCAGGGTTTAGGGGTTTTAGGGTTCAGCCCCTGAAGCCTATCCCCAACCCCTGCCCGCTCCCAAGCGAATCTCAGCCCTTTCGTTCCTTCGCATCGGAGCGCCGCGCATCCCAGGCATGGTGGGAAGGATCCTAGGGCTTAATGTAGGAACATTAAGAAACCCTGGGCCTATAACCCCAAAATAGTAGGGTTCATATAAGGAACCCTAATAAAGGCCCTAGGTCGGTTTAGGCTTAGGAGAGTGTTTAAGGTTTAGGAGTCTGCTGCAGAGTCCATGGAAACAAAGAGGATTTCTCACTTTACCTTGGGCTTTCGGCTTAAGCCTTGTAGTCTGTAGGGGTGCGGCGACTTATGGAATTCAGGCCAGGCTTTATCGGGCGAAGGGTCCAGGCGTAGAGTTTGCGACTTAGGGGATGTAGAGTTTCGGTTGAGCGTTTGCAGGATTGAGGAATTGAGGGTTTAGGGCCCAGGGCTGCCTGGTTTGAAGTTACGGGGATTAAACCCAAAAGGGGTCCCTGAGTTCTCATGTTGAGAACATGTGGGGCTTTACAGGATTCTACAATCTAAGGGTGCATTCGGAGCAGATGTTCAGAGTCCAGCGGTAATTCTATAGGGATCTCTTCGATTTGCATCTTCGGGTGTTGTAATGTTTCTGATGCCTTCATGGCTGCTCAAGGATTAGGTTCAATATTGTGAGACCCTGTCTGGCTGTAAGCGTTGAGCGTATCCGGTGCGGGGCACAGGGTTTTCGCGGCCTGGAGGATCAAAGCACGTAGTCATCTAAGTATTGTGTTGCAAAAGCAACCATAGCAACCGATGTAATTATAATCTCAGTTGCATGCAAAGTACTACAAGTTCTCACAGCCTTAGCACTAAACTAAACATACTTGCCAATTCGCCTGATCCTCCACGATGGTTTGAGGAGGCTTGCTATACCCAAAAACCCATAGGCCCTGACGTTGTCTTGCCGCACTGCCGGGGGAGGAAATAGCGGCCTCCACAGTGGAAGCTTAAACGGTCGAGGGGCTCAGGCTGTAAAGTTTAGGGTTCAGGATGTGGGGTTTAGGGTCCGGCGTTGGGCTTGCAAGGTCTTCAGGGACATGTACACATCCTAGCTAATCATGCTCTAGCATCCTCGTCATCTCAACTGTACACCTGGTTGGACGTATCAACATCACTTCTCACTCTGCTGCCATCTGCTGCAACCTTGCGAGGAGGAGCCCTTCGTTCTGTTTCGAATCGTGCACAGTCATAATTCGAAGTTTCATGAAACAGTTATCGGGAGAGTAGTAGACATGGTATCGGGAACATTGTGCATACGCCCGCGTAGGTTCGTGGTTGTTTTTGAAATGGTTTTGGGAAGTAGAACGGTGCACATCCGTAGGGGTTTAAGAAATTGCGTCAAAGACTTGAAGGATGGCTGGGGCTCTCAATGGCCTCTTTGGGAACTTGAAATTATAGCGGACATGGAGCGGAACGCTTAGGAGCTGAGTACCCTAGCCCTAACCCTTTCAGCTATAGTAGTGTTATAGCAGAAAATGGGCCCCAAAAGGTTGAAAACACCTAGTAGCTGCCTGATATTGCAGAGGCTCTCCAGGGGCTTCCCGTCCGTGCCCGAGAAGTCGTCAAACTCAGACAGATGGCTGGGCCTAGGCATCTGGTTGTTCAAGCGATAAGCACCCAAAGCAAATTGAATCAACATGGATGAGGTAAATAATTCCCGGTCCCAAACGACAGCTTTCAACACCCAAAGGAGAAATTCGTGTAGAAGGGTCTTAACTGACCTAAAAGCCTCAATCACTTCCACTCCTGTAGATACAACAACCCCCCTAAGCCCGTATGCCCATCTTTTTACAGCCTCAGGCGGCGGCAGTAGATCCATGGCCCACCTCAGTGACAAGCGAGCTCAGATTCAGAGGGGCTCGGGGTTCACAGTTGCAGAGTTGTGGGCTTGGGGTTCAGGAGTTCGCGTCCAGAGGGTTTCTGGGTTTGGGGTTTAGGCCGCCAAGATTTACAAACCTACAACAGACTAGCAAAAAGGGCAGCGCAACGGTCGAAACAAGGCTTGCGTAACTTGCGTGTTCGGAAAGTTCATTTTCCATAACCTGCTTGAAGCCTCAATCCTCAGCGCGCCTGCAAGATAATATTCTACAAAGTCGGCTGAAGGGTTTGACCTGTTGCAAGGTACATAACGAGTACGGCTGGGTGTTTCTTGAAACCAGCATTACCCCATCTAAGAATCTAAGGGTCCATAAAGTGATCTGGCCCCTGAATCTGTAAACTCCCATTCAACCGTTCAGTAGAACTCCATACAGCATCCAGGAGCCATCACGTTCCTTGCTGCTGCTGCTGCTGCTGCATCTGAGGTGAGGACAGCTGCAACATGACGTCGAGTGCACCCCGCCACTCTGCCTGCACAAAGAAAACAACAACAGGAAGATTAAATATAATAAGCTATTATTAATAGTT
This sequence comes from Symbiodinium sp. clade A Y106, assembly GCA_003297005.1. NCBI lineage: Eukaryota > Dinophyceae > Suessiales > Symbiodiniaceae > Symbiodinium > Symbiodinium sp. clade A. Next base: position 96,594 of record BGNK01001551.1, read on the forward strand.
ATTATTAATAACCATAAACAAGCTGTCCTGAGTCTCTTGAGGCGATTGCATACAATCACGCGTGATTCAACCCCGAAGCCGACTGCTGTACAAGCAAATACATACCGGGCAAGCAAGGTCTGGCTTTTTCTCCCTAGCCTTTGTTCGTCGAATGTTCCTTTGGTGATGGCGGTGAGGCGGAAAAAGATCGTACACGGCAGAATTGCCACTATTGAAATAGCAACATGTAGACTCGCCTGGCCTCGCGAAAGAGCGAGGCAAAGTGGCCCACCTCAGTGACAACAGCACTTGGTCGAAAGTGAAGGTTTGGCCAAAAGGGATCGAGCGCTGAAGGCAGCTAGCTCCACTGCCCTCGCAGGGCCACCTCCCGTAGCCGCCCCATGGAAAGCCTGAATACCCGGGCTGCCCGACGCACTTTTCGGAGGCGCCAAGGGCGATTTGGCATCGGACGGTCACGGCACCGCCTGTGGGAACGAAGATCTCAAGACCCTATACACGCTACTGTGTGATAGTAGCCGGTGCCGCGCAAGCGCGATTTGGAACTGGGGTTGGGGCCTGCCTGCACGCGAAACTTCGTAGCAGAGGCTTTGACAAATCGAGGATGCTACATGGACAGCTGCCAAGTAAAGGGAGCAGACTATTCAGTGGGACCTGCATCACTAACTTTAATATCCCCCCCAAAGGCGCTGCAAAGATCCCACCAGCATTGGTGCAAAGCATGAATTCTATCATACTTTTGTCCCTGAAGCCCCAACCCCTGTTAGGGCTTTGGGAAGAGCCGTATCGAACTTTGAAGAACCTTCATAGAAGCTTTATTCGAAACCCTTGCAAACCCTAAACGCCCAAAACACCCCGGAACCCCGAATGTACCTGTAGTCTCCATTGTAGTTCCTCTTTTGGTTCAATCAACTATATGATGAGGATCCTATAAGGTAACCCCCACAAGGACCTACAATGGAGACTATAGGTACCGTCTAATTATAACCTCATGAACCCCGAACTTACCGGGCTTACCTGAAAAAGCAGCAGCCCCTGCACAGCTCGAGAGGATACTGCGCACCTCAGGCACCGGGCTTCTAATGCTAGGAATCAGAAATTTTGTTTGGAGGATTTGTTAAGAAGTTCTATACTGATTTCTGAGGAGTACTTCAACAACTGGAACCCAAAATTTGGCGTTGAGAGTTTAGGGTTGCTTCAAGGGTTTGTATCGGGAGTCACGGGCTTCTGATAGGGTTGTAACGAGATCATACAGGAGTCCGAAGTTAGGATCCCAGATGAAAGTGTTTACAAGGTCGCACTGAGTTTTGCAGGCTTCTGAAAGTGCTTCTTAAACTAGGGAACTCAAACTAGGTAGGGTGTTGAAGAGCTGCGTTCGGTTTCACATCGGACTGCTCAAATTAAGAGTCCCAAAGTAAATTTCTTGTAGGGTGTTGAAGAGTTTTCGTGGGGTTTAGTGCATAATTTGCTGGGGAGCCCAAGTTAGAGAGACCTAAGCATGTGTACAAGGGGTTCAAGCAAACATGGATCTCAAGATGTGGGTTTTGCAAACTTGTGCTGACTCGTCATGGGGCTTTGTAGGGGGTTTCTTCAATCAGCGATCCCCAGTTGAAGGTTCTCAACTGACCATCTGAGCTCAGTTTGACCTTCGTCGGTTCGTAGAGATTTACATCTAAATGGATCTTTGAGTTCTGCCAGGTGAAAGGATCTGCCACTCACAGAAGCGAAGGAAAAACACCGCTGACGTGTGAAGAGCGTCGTCATAACGTTACTGCTGTTCCTACAACGACGACTACCATGTTTGCTAGACTGCAGCTGCCCGCCCTTGGGAGGGGGCAAGGCTGCTTACTAAGTCGACGTTGTCGAAGTAGGCGCCGATTCTTGCAAGGTCCTCCGCAGTACCGGCTTTGCTGGGCTCAACGGCCACTGCACCTTAAGAGCCGCAGTGCAGAGTTGTGATTCGGATGCCATTTCAGAGTTTGATGGGATGGTTTTGTTCCACTAGAGTAGACGACTCCCCACAGTTTTTGAGATGTGTTAACATCGAACCCCTTGTAAAACCCTACTGCAAGAAAAAAGCCAATGAGCCTTCAGTCCTAAACCCCCTTGGAAACCGGGAGCCCCGAAGCCCGTGACTCCCTGTGACCCCGAACCCTTTTCAACCCCAGAGGCCACGACTAATGAAACCCAATACACCGCCTACAACACCTTATCTAATGAGGGTGCAGAACTCTTATCAACAAAAAAACCTCATAAAGCCGCTAGAAACCCCATAAGTGCCGTATGTACCCCACGACCCAAAACCCGAAATCATGAATATTAAACCCAATAGAGAGCCACAGCCTTAAACCCTTATAAAGGCCTTTACCTTTCACAACAAAACCTATCAGTCCCTTATGTACCCAAAGACCTCAAACCCCAAATCCTAAACACTAAAACCTCTTAGCTGCGTCCAGCTCCTGAAAGCCGGTCATCGCCTGCAGCGCGACGCCGGCGTCCGGAACGCACCTGCTTGAACTGCTTGGACAATATTTTTCGGGTTTTTTTTGTCAAAGTACCCTAAACCCTAAATCCTAAACCCTAAATGTTCGAAGTTGTGGGTCTACGCAGGCTTGTGGTAAGCTTTGGTCGAGATGCAGGGTTTGGCGTGGTCAAGGTGGGAAATGTGCAAAAAGATCCATACGTCGTCTGGGGCGTCGGGCACATCGCAAGGCTCTACCCTTTCTCCGCAGAAGACTCTTTCAGGGGGTCTGGGATTTAGAGTTTAGGATTGAGGCTCCGAGGTCTTGGCTTGAGGGAACTATATATAGACTGATAGACTCAAGAGCTTAGGGTGCATGGGTAGAGCCTTAGTGGGTCGAGGAGGTTTAGGGTTTTGTGGGTTTGGGGATTAGGCGTCCAGGTTTGGTGATGGCTTATATATATATATAGATAGGGTTTGTGGCTATAACACAAAACCCAGAGGTTTATGGTCTTTTGATTTTGAAGGTGTAGGGTCAGGGTTTAGGAGGTGTAGAACTTACTGCCGGTACTGGGGCTTTTGGAGGGCTTGGAGTTCTACGTAGGAAACACTGGCTCTTATCAGGCTTGGTAATATGCAACCTGTAATGAAGAGGTCCTAGGTTACAGGTAGGGAAGACCGTAAGTGATTCGAACAACGATGCTATGAACCCGTAAGCACAGCAGTAAAGACAAACCCTCTGCTTGCAGCTATCAACACAGTACGGCCACTTAGGGCCCAGGTACTTAAGTGGAAGCTTTCGGGACATGGCAATACTGCTTATGGACAAAATCAACGTTGCGGGATTTCGTCTATCAGCAGGGGGTAGTTATTGGTAAGAAACGACAAAAACGCTAACCTTGGAACCACTCCGAAAACTGGAACCTTGATATTCGCACCGAGAATCACCCTAAACCCACCTCGTCCTCAATTACAAACCCTAAACCCTGAGACCCTCAAGCCCTAAACAGTGAGACTCCCAGACACACAAGGGTAAGACCCGGGCTCGTAGCAGTGCGTCAGCACAGGGAGTGGTTCACAGTCCGTGATGACCTGGCGGTATCCTTTCTGGTGCTGTGTGTATGTGTGCTTTCGTTGGAAAGGACCGCCCGTTTCTACTACCCTAGCTCGTTGTAGTATCGAGTGTCTGGGACCACCATCTGCAGGGGTTGATGGTATGTATGCGCAGTTTATGCGAACAAAAAACAAGGCTCATCATGACATCTGGGTATGGAGAGCACGGTTGGTGTGCCTCCACTCAGCCCTTCCCTGGAGTTGGCTTGAAAAAGAAAGAGGGTTTGATGGAGCAGAACAAACACTACTCACCAGGACACAGGACAGTGCTAGTAACAGCAACTCCAACAAGAGCACTTGCCATCAGAATTGCACTGTTGTGTCACCAGAGGACTGCAGATCGTGGAAGTTGTCTGCATTCAAAGCTCCACGGACGTGACTGTAAGCCCCTGTAGTCCTACTCTTAACATGCTTCCCTGGCCTGGAGCATGTCACGCTCGGTGGTGGTCGGCGGTGCCTTCGAGTGCCATGCACAGCCATGAAACTTACATCAATGATCAAACCACACTCAGAGAAGTTTCTAGACTTTGGACACACGGCTCATGGCGATTCCAACACGCTCAGGAATCATCAAGCAGACGGGAAGGACTTCTGTGCTCAAGATTCTATGATTAAAGGCACCTAGTCTAGGTCAGGTCTGTCCAAGCTTCTGGGTGCGGGGCCCTTGGGGGTTACAATGCAAGCCCCTTTTGAGCTTAAGCTTAGGTTGCATTCCATCGGCCACCCAGATGTCAGCAGTACCTATCCACAGGAGCCCCCTATCGCTACTCTGAGCCCGAAGCCCTAAACCACGTATTCCGAAATCTTACACCCGAGCTACATGTACACCCTAATCCCTGCTGACTTACACCTTACTCATGATCCTTCGCGCCAGCCCTGAAAACCTCATCAATCCTACAAAGACCCTGCTCTAAAGCACCTATGCAACCCTAAGCCTTTTGCCCTACCCAAACCAACAGCACACGTACACACATATACGGAGATGCACCCCAAACCCCCAAACCTTAAACCTTGTAAACCCCAAAAGCCCGAAAAACAAACTATAAGCCCTACAAGCCCTATAAAACTCCCATAAAGCCCAAAAGCCCGATAAACCCTATAAGCCCTGAGCCCCCAACCCTCAACTTTTAAACCCTAAACTTCCTCAACCCTAAACCCTGAAGCTTATAAGCATAAGCCCCGACCCCCCCCCAAAAAAAAAAAAAAAAAAGGACGCCGGCCGACCTCTGAGAGCAGACGCTCCGTAGAGGCAAAGGCATCGATGCTCTCGCTTCGCAGAAGGATGCCTTTAGCTAGAATATGTCATGGATTTTCTGGTATTATAGGTTTTGTCAAATGGCGGAATTATGGGATTTGGGGTATTTATATTGGGGAGGTAGGGCTGAGGAAGTTTAGGGTTTCGGGTTGGGGTTTATGAGGTGTTAGGGTTTATAGTGAGGAGCTAGGGCAGTTGCGGCTCTGCTTGAGGGCCTCTTTGGGGGCAACTTCAAGGACCTCCGGGTTTTTTTTGAGGGCGCCTTTTTGGGAAAGCCGGCTTTAGGGCTTCCAGGGCTGCAGGCGCGCTGAAACTGCCGGGTTTTCTGTGTCCGGCCTATGGTTTTAGGCGCTCCTTTCTTCTCAGAGACTAATGGTGTGACAGAAACCTAAGTTTGAATCTGCACCTCCGAAATCTCAGCACGTGGCCCCGATCTCTGTCCCCGACCCCTTTTGTGTCAAGAGCACCCGAAACACCTGCCGTCCAGGCACCTTCCCAGAAAAAGTCATCGATGACCTGCTCGTCACCGCCCTGGCAGCGCATGCCACACGCGGCGCTGGTGGAGTTGGTTGACAGGTGATGAGTTCAGGCTGATTGTAAAGGAGACTCCTCGATTAGGATAGGGTTTATGAGTATACATAGTATACTGTACAAAATGAAATGAGGAACTGGAGAATTGTATTGCTATACTACGTCAACCCTAAGCCCCACGAGGACTTGTGTTTAGGATTGCGGGGCTTACAGGTTTAAGCCTGGTCCCTGATCCCGGGGCCCTCGAATCCCTTGAGGTCTCGAGGTACCCGTGGTCTGGAAGTACCCAGCTCCACCCCTACGGGCTCAAGCACTTCCTACTTTGAGACTTCGGGTCCCTTTATGTCTGCCGAAAACCCTGAAGCAAGGGCTATTAATTGCTAGAACAACAGGTGGGTCTCGGGGTATATTCGAATAGTGTCATGCTAGACAGGCACTATTTGGGCATACGGCATGACCTTCTTTGCCTCCTGCAATGCCTGTTGCGCTGGGGAGGAGCTGCGCTTGGTCTATTCCGCCATCTGCTATTTACACTTGCAAGTGCCGAAGATGGACATGCTTTACATAAAGTGCTCTCAAGGAGTGTTTTGCAAGCCCTTGCTTGCCAAAGAAATTGCCATGAGCTGCTGTACGCACTATGGCAGACAAAAGTGTGCCGGCAAGCCGGGGGTTGGGAGAGCAGCGTGCTGTACTAGCTGCTCCTAGCTGAGGGTGCCGGGAGGGACGGTCGAAAGCTGTGTACATCAAGCTATCGGACCACGGCAATCTATCAACGTCGTCGAAGTGAACCACGGAGGCCTGCAAAGCGAGCGGTTGAGCATGGGCACGACGTGTGCTCTGCGGACAGCTCCTTAACGATGTTCTGCACATCCTCGGCTGGAATCGTGAAGCTACCCGTCTCATCCTCCACCCGAGCAGTGGAGCCCGCTGGGCACGCACTGACCACGTCACATGCCAAGGACTTGCAAGTGCTGGTGCATGCCTTCGCAGGGTCGGGGCCATTCTCGTTGCCGCAAGCGTCTTCGCTNGGGTCGGAGCCATTCTCATTGCCGCAAGCGTCTTCGCTCATCAGCTCCAAGAGTGCCTTCTCACAGACAGTCTGCGAGCCCTTGTCACGTTTGTCACGGCCGCTGACGACCTTGCTTGCCTTCTGCACAGTCGCAGTCTTGTTGGGCTGGCTCACGGCGGCTGCACATGGACAAGACGTGTGCTCTGCGGACAGCTCCTTAACGATGTTCTGCACATCCTCGGCTGGAATCGTGAAGCTACCCGTCTCATCCTCGACCCGAGCAGTGGAGCCCGCTGGGCACGCACTGACCACGTCACATGCCAAGGACTTGCAAGTGCTGGTGCATGCCTTCGCAGGGTCGGGGCCATTCTCGTTGCCGCAAGCGTCTTCGCTNCACGCACTGACCACGTCACATGCCAAGGACTTGCAAGTGCTGGTGCATGCCTTCGCAGGGTCGGGGCCATTCTCGTTGCCGCAAGCGTCTTCGCTCATCAGCTCCAAGAGTGCCTTCTCACAGACAGTCTGCGAGCCCTTGTCACGTTTGTCACTGCCGCTGACGACCTTGCTTGCCTTCTGCACAGTCGCAGTCTTGTTGGGCTGGCTCACAGCGGCTGCACATGGACAAGACATGTGCTCTGCGGACAGCTCTTTAACGATGTTCTGCACATCCTCGGCTGGAATCGTGAAGCTACCCGTCTCATCCTCGACCCGAACAGTGGAGCCCGCTGGGCACGCACTGACCACGTCACATGCCAAGGACTTGCAAGTGCTGGTGCATGCCTTCGCAGGGTCGGGGCCATTCTCGTTGCCGCAAGCGTCTTCGCTCATCAGCNCACGCACTGACCACGTCACATGCCAAGGACTTGCAAGTGCTGGTGCATGCCTTCGCAGGGTCGGGGCCATTCTCGTTGCCGCAAGCGTCTTCGCTCATCAGCTCCAAGAGTGCCTTCTCGCAGACAGTCTGCCTTGCTGCGATCATTGTACAGCCTGCCGCCAAGACGAAATGCGCGATCGACAGCCGTGTCATTGCGTTTTCAGGAGCTCTATCCGGAGTTCCAATCTTGCTTGAAGCCTTCGTGCTGCTGTCCATAAACCTCTCGCTGCTACGATGTGTAGATTCGTCCTTCAAAGCAACGGCTTCTCGTTGTCAAGGTGTTGTAAGACCCTTTAAAGAAAGCATGTCGTCATGCCGACCTCGATCGTTACTTCTCGTGTCAGCAATGCCATGACATGTACACATGTCCGGACCGACCTCGGGTGGTGCATCCCCGTGCAACCGGATCTCATCATCCCGGATGGCCTCAAACGACCCAGGTCTTTGTAGGTAGCAACAGGAACAGGAGGCAGAACAAAAACTACTAAAAGTGCACCAATCACACCCAGTGCAAGAGGCAGCCAAACACACCCACAACGAATCTGTCACAGCTAGTCGTCAGTGACACAGGGTGATGTGACTCACTACAACTTGTTCCTGCCAGCATGCCCATGCGCATAAAACCATGCGACTGCGTCTTGCTACGAAGCTCACTGATACAGTTCGTCGACATGTGTAAGACCACTACAACTACTGTCTCCCGTACGGTAGCTATTCTGTGGCTGTTACTACGTGTGTTGACATGCATGTGGTTCTGATAACTGCTCTGAGTACCGTCACTTCAGTAATCTGTCACAGGTTCCATCAACGTCTTTCCTTGAACTCTTTGTGTCATGGTGGCTATTAGCAAAGCAAGCAATCCTTACCACCATCTCACTATCGTAACAATGTCGAAACAATTTCCATCACAACGACTTGTGGGTTCCCAGATTCCCCATTGGCATGTGTCAACTAGCTTTGTTGCCATGGAAGTCATCGGTGCTGTCAGCACGGCATTACTATTGCCAAAACTTATACCGTGCTGTGACAGGCATTCGTTTTGTTGTTGTTGATGATGACGACGATGATGATGATGAACTTGCTGCCGCTGCTTGCCGTTTCATCGCGGATGCTGAATTTCTGACGTGTGGCAGTTACCGTATCCACTACCGCATCTAGTACTAAGTTGGGGTGCCACTCACTTGCTTAAAGCTTGGCTGGCTTCTGAAACTCCTGGGTTCTTCCCTTTTGAGGAGATCCTGACAAGAAGGATTCTACCATTTCGGGTGCATATTAAAGTCCACCAGTTGCTTTGAAACTCCCACGTTGACCCCTGGCTGCCGGTGGCCTCGTAAATGTCGCGCAGGAAGTACGCTGGCATGTCCTGGGGTCCTACATCCTGAACCCATCTGAACCCTGTAGGGTTCAGAGTTTAGGGTGGAGTCCTACATCCTGAACCCTACAGTCCCTACAGCATCAGCAGTCTTCGTGGAAATGGAGAACCAAACAACATTCAGGGCAGGGATTGCGGCCATAAAGGGTATTGCAGGGATTCCTGTATAATTCGACACAAGACACCGTAACTGGTCGCATTTGATACGGCAACGCTATGGCGACTCGAACCAAAAACACCGCATACTAGGACTTGCCGCTGCTAGATAGCTATATGATTTCTCAAGAAAGGCTCAACTGAACGAGACCTCAAACCTACACTTCCTCTCAACCGTAAACCTGACTGAATAGGTCGACAGTGGACAAGGACAGCCCGAGCCCACATCACTGAACAAAGGCGCTGGCGCGAGTTTTGTCTAACATGTGCAAGGAGACTGCTTAAGTCTTTACCTGTCTTTGTGTTGATGTATTCATTCAGAATGCCGAGAACCCGGGAAGCACGGCCCGTAATTGCGAGTGGTTTAGGGCTCAGGATTGCAGGTTCAGGCTCTACACTAGGCCCAGCAGGCTTCCCTTTGAGGCGCTACAGTTCAAGCTGAGTATAGCAGTTTACTACAAGGAACTCCCAGAAAAGGCTCCCGAATGCTGCACGCCGTAACCTTGCGAACGCCCGGTACTGCATATCTGCCAGGACTCTAAGATACGATTATACGATTTGGACCAGGATCTCCTTGACCACTTCACCATGAATCACCAACTAGCAACAACTGGTTAGTGTTATAGTCATTAGAGTTGCTATCCCGGTATAGTCCCCATGTAAGTAATATGAGATGATACATCTAGAACCATTAGCTACAAGGCCTTGATAATCAGAATAGGGTTTTGGGGTGTAGTATACCACAATTACACCCGGGACGACAAGGGGATATTACTCCAAATGATTTAGGCTCTCTGAATTCTCCAGCGAACTGTCCTTCCCGGAGTCGATTCCACGGTTGTTCCCTCGGCCGTTGCGTCCGGGTGAAACGGACGCCCAAGACCAATTAAATCATATTGGGCGTAAATCCTACTCCCTAACCAAGTGAAGCTTACATGCTAATCCCGAAAACTTCATCGCATGATCTAAAACTCACATCATACATATGACGGCCTTCTATGCATTGATGTCTCGAAGCACGATTGCCAACCCGCACAGTCCTACCAATGCTTGGGGTTTTGGGCTTGAGGTTTTGGGACCATGGAGGAGAGGGCAAAGCTCATGGTTTAGGGCCTTAGGGCTTGGGGCTTGGAGTTTTGCGGCTTGCAGTCTTTATGGGCTTAAAGGGGTTAGGGTTGGAATCTAGCTTGGAACTAAAGCTAATATCCCAGCGATTGTTGCGATACTTACCATCGCGCCTGCATGAGCGTTTCATGCAAGCATCGTTTCTCGCTGTGCATGTTCCCTGTGTCGGTATTGCCGTTGCAATTGTCCAAAGTGTAGGTTTGTTCCGTCGCACCCTACAGGTGACGAGGTCGCATAACATTTCCACGAACCACACTATAATATGTAATGCAACATGTACAAGTAAATAGTATACAGAATATGAGTAATTATGTATATACTGTGCTGGTCGGAGGCAAGTCGCCACTCTGTGGGCTTAAGACTTCGGGGTGATGCGACTACAGGGTCTCATATGGTTTAGGGTTTCTAAAGATAAAACCTACTGCCAGGCCGTAAACCCTTGGCCTCGATCCCGCTAGCCGCAGCCCCTTCACCTGCGCCCCAGTTCCCAAGCCCGTTGATGGAGTCTCAAGATGCTTTAGCTACCCTAAACCCTAAACCCTACCCCTAAAAACGAAGCATCCAACTGGCCATCCACAATGGATCCTTTGAGCCAGGCCCTCAACCCTCAACCCGAAAAGGCATTTGGGAGTCTCTGACCAGGCCGCCCAAAGGATCCTGAGACAAACCACTCCAAAGCCCAGAAACCAGAATCTTAAAACCCTCAAACTCTTGGAATCTTAAACCCCAAAACCCCCAAATCCCTAAGGCAGAACCCGACCCCAACCCTAGGCCGGGCAGAGCACGCACAAACTCCTCGAAGCTCATCTTCTTCTTCACTCCCGGATTATGCCTCGGGCTTGCAGGGTTTTGTGGTATGGGTTTAGCGTTTAGGGTTTAGGGTTTAGGGTTTAGGATTTAGGGTTTAGGGTTGAGGGAGCAAGGATTTACGGTTCTAGGGTGTGCATAATATATAGGATTCCGCAGCAGCAGTCGCCTTCAGGAGGGCAAAACGGGCATTGATACATATTGCCTCAACAACACCGCTTTGAGATTTCGGGTTGGACATTGGCGCCACTCTGTAGGCTAGAGTATTCATCCCGAACTCCGAAGATGAGATGCCCAAAACCCGAATGCCCAAATCTAGTTAGCCAACCCCCTGCCCAAAACCCGAAAGCGTGTAGAACGCCTCGGGCCCCGGCAAATCCGTGTTCAGCCTAACCGTAACCCCTAAACCCTAAACGCTAGGGCCCCCGGCAAATCCGTGTTCAGCATGATGATGGAGAAGGCCAACACGAAGATCGTGTCGGAGCTCGTCTAGCAGCGACGTGGGCGTGGCAGGACTCTCATCTGGATATGGGAGTTTCCGAAACTTACGGGTACCCGGGGGTACCTTATTTTGGGGTCCTTATAATAGTACTAATTACGTGGGGTAGGGTCCCACATTTTCGGAAACTTCCATATGGATGCCCCCGGCATAGGCAGCTATTCTGCATGCACCCTTACTGGAAGAATCTGTGGAGGTTACCGTCAACATGACAATCGGTGTTGTTGTTGGGCCACTATGTGTCTCAACTGCTCGATCAGGTGGGCTTGTTTGCAAAGAACGCGGACACCAGCAGTTGTCGATGGCTTCGGGATCGACATAATTCGTGCAGTCGTCGTTGCATACTTCATCTTTCCGACGGCCATAGCCTCAAAAACCCCCATCCCAAACAGACCTTAGCCCGGCGTCCAATGCCGCAAACTTCTGGGTGTTGCCTTTCTTACCTTGAACTACCGCAGCCTAGTCTTTGATAGAGTCTTTGATGAATTTCCTGCCAGAGTTTATACGAAGACCCCCAAACAACGCAATACAGGGGCCTGAATAGTTAGAATAGGGTTTGGGTGTGCATAATACTGCAATTGTAACAAGGAGCCCCCCAAAACCCTATTCCTCATATTACTTGCAGACTCAAGCAAGGCAAGGCTTGGAAGATGCTCTCAGGACGCTGCCATCGGTACTCGACTGGGCTCCTTGCAGGACGACTGTATCTGGGGTAAGATCAAAGTCTGAACACTCAGCAACAGTGCTTGCTTGTAGTAATGTAGGAACCTGGTTAAAAAACCTTGGGCCTTTATTAGGGTTCCTTAAATGAATCCTACTATTTTGGGGTTATAGGCCCAGGGTTTCTTAATCAGGTTCCTACATTAGCCGGGTCTCTGGACGAGAAGATTTAGGGCGCAGGAGTTCAAAGAAATAATGCGTGCGGGCTCCGGGAGTGAACCTTTCTCTGCCACATGGGTGGCTGTCAAAATCATGGTCCCTTTTTGGGTCCCAAATATATTACGGCACCCTATTATTTAGGGTCCCCAAAAAGTGAGCCTAATTTTGACAACTACCCACATGTACCAGCGTAGCTCATGGCCCTACACCCACATTCGAACCTAAACCACAACCGAGAACCTGACGCCCCTACTTTAAGCTTTATAGCCAATTAAACCTGTAAACCCCAAACCCTCAAGCCTATACGCCAAACCCTTCACAAATCCTAAACCCCAAACCCTAACTAAGGCAGGAACCTGATTAAGAAACCTTGGGCCTTAATTATGGGTCCTTATATGAATCCTACTATTTTGGGTTATGGGCCCAGGGTTTCTTAATCAGGTACCTAAACCCTAAAAACCCTAAAACCTAAACCCTAAACCCCAAAACCCTCAAACCCCAAAAGCCTTGGCAAACTCTGGGAGGCTCCTCGCCCGCAGCGTCCTCGGGGCCCCCGGCCGTTTGCCGGGCCTCTGGGGCCTTCTTTCACGTGGCGCGGCGGTATAAAATCTGCCCTTTTATGACTTCTTCTATGGAGTGGCGTATGGCTTAGGGCTTTATAGGTTTCTGTGCTTTTCTTGATGGGGTTGCACAGGGCATTGTAGCGGTTTTGTGCGGCTGTGTAGGGTCTCTGGGTGTCTGTAAAACTGTTTAGGGCATACTTGCAACTCTGCTTAGAACTACCCAGGACTTCTACGAGCTGCCGACAGCGTACCCGTGTTGCAAGTAACTCCGGGTGTATGCCAAAGCTTTGGGTTTAGGGTTGAGAGGGTTTAGGGTTTATAGGGCTTATAGGGTTTAGGGTTCAGGGCTTCGAGGCTGATCACCTGTAGGCTATAGGCAAAGCACGTGCAAAATCTCGGCGAAAACGAAACATGACTACCGCGAAAGCGACCACAAGCTTTGCAAAATCTGAATGGCGCAGGTCGGCTTCTGGGTGTTGATGTGCTCATGCGTGCCAGCGTTCGTGTCGAGGAAGGAATGGGGTTCTGGCTCAGGAAACACAAGCTCAGGCTCCTTTGAGCCCACCCAACAAGCTTTCTGTGTTTGGGTTGAGGCTACAGGAAGGATAAATTCAGACCATCAGACCATGTGAGCACCAGACATTCCTCCAAGGTTAACCAGAAAAGAGCTTGAGGTGGAGCATGAGGTTGTTCAACATCGGCGCAAGATCTCAAACAAGGCCTCGGCGCCCAAGAACCCAAAACCCGTCCAACCACCTGCAGGCCTGAACTCCTCTACCCTTCCACAGCAGCCCCGCCACCTCCTCTCCCGAGCGCTCACGCGGAATCCAGCCTTGGTAGTGACTGATCAAGGCCTAATCCGTTCGGGGTGGCCAAAAACTGCAACTCCTTATGCGCAAGGTCCTTTCTTACGACGAGCTGTCTAGTTATGACTCGAAGGGGCCATCATGGGCGGTTTCCCATCCCACAACCTGGAGTAGTCTTGAGCAAATATGTTACTCGGAGCCCAAGAAACCTGAGGCTTTGGATCGTACCGACAGGCATTCCGGACACTGTGCATTTGCGATGCAGCAGAAGGAATTGACAAAAGCATTGGTACCCGGAGTTCTCGATGGGTCTTCCCTGAACTCTGATCTTTTTATTCGCCTGCACCAGCTTGCCTGCCAAAACAACGCCTGTGAAACCTCAATCACCAAATCCTGACGTCTCGAACTCATCCCCTAATTTCTGGCCCCTGAACCTTTCCTCGGTCCCCTAAGAAGCTGTAGAAGCCAGGGCACGCGTCACTTTGAGCGGATCCTGTCGGCTGAGGCCACCCCATAAAGCAGGAGATGGGTTCATCTTGGAGTACGAGACTGCCAAACTCACCATAACCCTAATCCCTAAATTCTGAACCCAAAATTTTATACCCTGTCCCGAAACCTTAAACTCTGTAGGCCCTATAGACCTTAAACCCTAGACGCTGAACCCTAAATAGTTACCCCCGCACTGAGGATCTCCATCTAAATCTGACGGGAGAGTGCAGAAAATGAGGAATAAGAAAACTGGACCCTAATTTAGGTCAAGGGTTTAAGACTTAGACCTTAACATTCTTCAAAAGGTAAGATCCTGTTACGCTCCTAAGTAGACATTCACCGTACACTCCACACCGTATCTGAGCATCCTTCCAAAGAAATGCAGAACGCGTGCCACGACAGCTCACCCGTTCTCATCATAGTATAGCCGTAATAGATGGACCAGATGCTAAGCCCTAGGGTTGCCTCTTCGTGCTTTCCGGGCAACCCCTGAACCCGGTGCTACACCTCGCCGGCACTTTCGGCCACCGGGAGCTGCGCGCGGAAATAAGCCTGGCAGGGCTTTTTGCCCGGCGACTTGGAATTTGGGCTAAGTGGGTTCCCTGGGCCCTTCGTACTTAGTTGCTGGGGGGCTCGTGGAAAGTGAAAGTGATTACTATTTCTGTTTCTATTTCTATTGATCCCACCAAGGTGCAGGGCCAAGGGATGGTCGGAGCACCCCAACAATACTCCTCGATCACATTTTGCTTCCCTCCAAAAAGCTCCTGGCTGTTTGGGTCCCTTAAAGAAAACAGCCGAAGGACCTCGGCGTACGCCTCCATGAGGCGGTCAATGCACTGTGCCTGAGACCGGGGTTAGTTTCAAGGCCGGGGGTTCGGGGTGGGTAAAGGGGAAAGGAATAGTAACGTCTGTTCTACTTCTGGTCCGAGAGGGTTTCGCCGAAGTATAGAAACCGTAAACCCTACCTTCCTAAGCCCTCATGTTTGACGGTAGCGTGGGCTTTCGGGCTTGGGTCTAAGAGCGGTTGTCCTTGCAGCGCAACGGGGCCTGCGAAGAAGGGCCAAAAGCTTCCAGGCAGATACTGCTAAGAGAAATCATGCGCCCCTGAAACAAAAGCACACCGAAACCCCAAACCCTAGCACCCCTAAACCCTACACCCCAAACCCTAAACCCCAAACTCCCAAACCCCTAAACCCTAAACCCCCAAACCCTAAACCCCCAAACTCCCAAAACCTAAACCCCCGAACTCCCAAACCCTTCATCCACAAAGCGCGGACCTCCCCGGGCAGCCGGAAGGTGGCGAGGACCATTCGAAGAGCCTCCACCAGCCCGAGTCCTGACAATGTCTAAGCATTTGGGGGATCTAGGCTTTATCGGGTGAAGGGTTTTCAGGGTTTAGGGTTTTTTAGGGTTTAGGGTTTATAGCTGTTGTAAACCTACAAGTAGATTTACGCACCGATAAGCTGCGCCAAGGTGCTCAGAGGCTTCGGGTTGAGTCTCACGGGCTAGCACTCGAACGAAACTGAAGAAACGTCGTTGATTCGTCACCCTCCTTGCTTCCACTACAGACAGTATTTGATAATCAAATCGTGGCACACCCAAAACCCCTAAACCCTCAACCCCTACACCCCCAAACCCCTTAACCCAGACTGGTTCAGGGGTTTCGAGGCTGAAGGCTTGCAGAACGGGGTCGAGTAACTGGCACTTGGGGCTCAGGACCTCAGCGCTGTTCTCGATTCGTAGTGCTTTGTGTAACTTTTGGCATGATGCTGCTGCCAGTGTTAGCTAATCTTGTCATTATTGCTACGAGTTTGTATGTCTTGCGGCGCTCCATGTTACTCTAAAGTCGGAGCTCATAAAGGCCTAAACCCTCGTTGTTTTTGTTCTCCGGACGGTTGGCTTCGTGATGTTTCGGGGCTCCTATTTGACGTTATGTCTTGAGGGCAGAGGTTTGGGATTTCGGCAGGAACCCCTGCAAAGAAGTCAGTGCGCAAGCAACCCCAATAAATGTGTGGTTCCGGAAATTAAACTTGGATTTCAGGGTTCAAATCGGGGCTCTGAACCTTACCTTTGGATTGAAATTGGGGTTAAAGTTTGAGGGTTACGGGTCCTACTACTGCAGAGATTAGGACAAAGGGTCTGTCGGATCAGCTTCGCATGAAGCGTAAAGCCCCTACATGTAGCAACCGTACCGAACCCTGACCCCCACAAGAAGTTTGCTCATGTCTTTGGAGAACGCATGAAAAGCATCCGAAGTCTTCCACCAAAGCCAGCCCTGTGGTGTTGAATGCTTACCACGAATACTTTGATTGTCACTGTGACATTACTGCTGGTGCGAATATCGAATCGGCTCCGGAGCAACCATTCATTATCATTGGTCACTAACTTGCTTCGCTACTTCCATGGAGAGGAAACAACATTTGGTGTTACTGCTGCTTCATACACATCCCTTTGAAGCCTTTGAATCCGGGCCCTCTCAGCTCTGCGCCGTGTTCATGGGGAGGCCCTTAAACCTTCAACCCTCCGCCACGAACTCTGAAATCCCAAACTGCAGTCCCAAACCTCAAGGTCCCCAGCCTAAATATTCCCAACTTGACAATCCAGAGGTAGCTGTGCTTAGGTCGTGAATATCCTACTTCAGGCTAAAAATAGGGATGACTGTAGGCAGCTGATTTCGGCTCACATTGCGTCATGAGATCCCGTAGTTTAAGCCTTCCGAAGCTACCGCTCTTCGGGGCCTGGGAAAGGAAAAGTCTCCAAGAAGGCCTCCCATGCAAGGCTTTCGGGCAGTGCTGGGAGATGGGGTCTTTGTGAGGCTTTGTCAACGTCTGGGCTGGTTGTTGTCGGCTTAGGTTGCAGGATCTTAGGTTCCGACATAACGGCTCTGCCACTTCAGCTCTGTGAAACAATCAGGGCTCTTGAGTTCGGCAAACTGCGGACCTTCGGATACTTCTGGGGGAAAAGTGCTCTCAAGAGACTTCGGCCTCGAAAAAGCGGGGAAAGAGTTCCTGAGTTCGCTGCAGGCATGGCTTCAAGGGAAATCCCGTCATCTCACAGTGACCAGTGCAACTGCACATTCAAGTCGCCAACTACTCGACACCTGGCCTGTGTGGACATACTAACACTCGCCTTTGGGCTGAAAGCATTCTTAAACGACCTCGGGGAAGCTCGTGGATAGATATACATGTGTTTATACATGCAGACATTCACGCATACTCAACATCTTGCAACCATAGGGTACTGGGGCGGGGGGGCTGACAAATTAGTGTAACCATACGGGCACCATGAGGGAACTGCCAAATCAACTACAATATGGTTGAGAACAGTTCTCATCCCTAAACCTCCTAGAATCCGTATAACATCAAAATTATGCTCTTCATTAAGCTCCTCTTGCCCTAAACCCCAAACCCTAAAGGCCCAAAACCCTAACCCTTTTGCCCTGTGTTCATCCTTTCGGGATCCCCGGCGCCTTTCTGACCTGCCCGTTGAAATCATGGCGCTTGCCGAGGTATTCGCCGACCTCCGTTCAAGCTTTTGTAGGACTGGTTGGGTTTGGGGGGTTTCGTTTGCATTAGATGTGCGGTGGACTTAGGGTTTAGGTTTTAACCTTGTGCTCCATAGATAGGTCTAGTTGAAGAACGTTCCCTCTGACCTCAGCAAGAGGGAAGTTTTTCGGGTCTCTTAAGCATTTTGACGCGCGGATTGAAGGTTTGGGTTTGTGTTGACTGTCGGGGCAGCGACATTGGCGCAGCGTCGGTTTGGATCTCAAAGTCAAATTTCAACTGAAACGACGGACAAAAACCAAAACCAAATGCAACACGTAACGTAAGGTGCCATAATCCGAAGCAAGGCCGAGTGTTGCTATGTTTAGCCCGGCAATGCTGTCGTGCACATACGAAGCATGGGCCCTGGCTATGACCATGTCAAGGCCGGGCGTATGGCGCAGGAACCTTGGGTGCAATTGGATGTCTCTGTACGGTTCAGCGTTTAGGGTTCTGGATTTGGGGTTCAGCTGTCAGGGTTTTGCGATGAAGGCTCAGCATCGCACTACTGCTTGACCCCTTCCCTTATGGCCACAAGACCACGTGATCCCTCTCAAAATCCTTGTTCGGGGATGGGTGGTGTATTGATTCTGGAAGGTATGCGACGGTATACACTATGTCACGGCGGGAGCTTCAGCACCGAATCTCTCAGACCCTGTGTAGTCGGATCTTGATACAGAGGCACCTTCAAACACCGCAATATTGCTTTGGGAGAGCGTGTGGATATTCCAAACACACTGGGCATTCAGAAGGTCCTTCCTGAGGCTTCACGGGGTGCTGTCGCGCCGAAGGATTGTTTACCCTCTGTCCAACAACACGTCTGAGGTCTCTTGGACTGAACACAAACTTGGCTACAATGAACATGCCGATGCTCCTCGCCTGAACATTAAGCATGCTCTTCGTTCGAGTAGTTCGCCCATGTGCTCTCGAGCAGTTTGCAAACATTCGCTGTGATGCCCTGTGGGCCAAGTCTCAAGTCCCGAGGCTTTGCTCGTTCCATCAAGAACAAACAGTTTTAAAGACCGATACGTAGACTCGGACAATCAGACAGAGAGGCAGGAAGATTGATGGGCATGTATACACCTACATGTACACGCACGAATTCATTCCACTAGGATCACAACTAGATGAAGGCCTCTTCCCGCAGCCCAAGGCTCAGCTTCAGGGTTTAGCTGTTTCCGGGCTGGTGCTCAGGGGTTACAAAGACTCCCAATCAATCCTAAATTCCAGAAGCCACCTGCATGGTCCTTAACTTGGTACAACTTCCGCACGAGGCCCTGCATTCCGAAACGTTTGCCCCATCTCTCCCAACCCTCCATCCTCAGCCCCCAAAAAATTCAGAAGAAACCCTCAGCCCGACTCTAACTGCAACCCTTTATCATATGCTGTTTGAGCAATTCGTCTGTAACTTACTAAACATGGGTAGCGGAGATAATCACGAATGGTAGAGGAACCATTTCATCATACCCCCACACTATGGTAACACAACCATAGGATTAGCCCGGCAGCCATCCGCTGGCTAGCTGTTAGTAGCATGCGGCGATGATGGTATAGAGCAGTAGGTCAGTAGGTCTATGGCTCACTGATGTTCTTCCCTAGCGCTACCCTGATATACGTGCTCGTCGTATAAAGTTTAAAGCACCCAAACGTCTATGTTATAACCCCTACAAGCCTTTACTACAAACAACATGGCCCTCTACATTCTTGGGCGGTCCTCTGCCGGGGTGCTCTGCGAAGGACTCTGGGGTCACCGGGTTCGAGAGGAGACCCAAGGACTGGAGCGCCGCGGTGCTCTTCGACCTCGGTTTAGGGTTTAGGGTTTAGGCTGCGACCTCGGTTTAGGGTTTAGGGGGTTTAGGTGTTAGGGTTTAGGTTTTAGTTTAGGGTCTAGGGTCTAGGGTTTGGGGGACTACGGGCTGCAAGTGTTAGGTTGGAGCATTAGGGTGAACAGTGAAAGAGTTAGGCTTACAAGTAAGGAAGAGGGAGTTGGAGGGTTTAGGGTTTAGGCCTTTGCGGGCTAAGGGTTGGGTTTCTTGTCGGAGGGCCAGGAAGTTCAACGCCACAGGCTTGAACAGGTTTTGGGGCCTAGGGGCTTGGGATTTTCGCGTTAGGGTGCAGGATACGGAGTGTTTAGGGCTAAAGCACGTTGAGACGTTTGCAGGCTCGGGGTTGCAGGTTCATCCTAAAGCAACTTGAACAGGTTAACCCTAAACCCTAAACCCAGGGCTTGTCTTGCGGCTGAATATTGACGTGGTGAGTTTGCCTTTGCGGAGAGGCTCTAGGGGCCAACAAACTTGACGTAAACAGGAGATCTAAGTTTAAGCCCGACCTTCACCACTGGTAGTCCTACACCGTATCGCGGCCAGTGCCTTTTTGGTTGTGCAAGACACGAATCGGCCTCCAAGAGGTGGGTTACGTACCAGTCTAGATCCTCGGGAGATGTGGATGAGCTCGTACAATCATTGCCTGCTTCAAAGCACTTCGAACAAATCGCCGTGTGGGAGAGTCGCCTGTGCAGACGACGAGGATCTTCCTCACGTCTTGGCGGTGTGGCAGATGCGCACACGAGCAAGGTCGTAGTCGTGCGGTCCTGCTCGAGCTCCGAGTTCTTCAGCACCTCCCAGAGGTGCCAGTAAAAGGCATTCCGGCCAAATCCTTTTGCCCATAGCCGGGCCAACCGGCATGGGGAGCAAGGAATCGGCCAGAATGCCTTCGTCCCCACCGCGGACTTGTTCCTCCTGCAGTGCATCCTGATTTTACCGCAAGACTCTGTCGGTCGGTCGCCTGCTTTGTTGACACTGCACAGAGGCAAGAGTCGGATGCGACCAAGTCGAAGTCCTTCGGAGATGCTGTTGCTGGCCGTGCGAATTGAAGTCACTGTTAGGCCTGCGCGGTCTGGGTGAGATGTTCTGCGACCAATTGGATGCCCGCCGCATTGACGTGGCATCCATCGCAGCAAACAATCGATCCTGGACATGAACACGAGTCCGCGCTTCTTCACAAAACCCAGCTGCACAGCAATGGCACTGGTTTGCCTGTCTGGCGTGCAAGTTCGAAGATCTCCGCCACGGCTTCANTCTTCACAAAACCCAGCTGCACAGCAATGGCACTGGTTTGCCTGTCTGGCGTGCAAGTTCGAAGATCTCCGCCACGGCTTCACTGCGCTGGAAGGCGCGTGCCGCAATAACCTTTCAAGGCTGCATGCACTACGGGTACACTTCCGTGAAGTCTGCCGCCTCGTACTTTGCTTGCATGGCCATCCTGCATTTTGGACAGACGGACGATCCAACACGGCCGAGGCTGCGACGCTCTTCGACTTGCCAACTCTCTTGCGCTCCTGTTACAAATACAGAGCCTGGGTGGAGCGAGGCGAACACGGATGAGCAACAAAGGACTCGAGCCGATACACGGAATGAAAAAAATTGCAAGTCCTTGCATCGCGAGACGCCAACCAACGTGGAGCAGTTTAGGGTTTAGGGTTGATTTTTTTTAATCTACGTCCGTGATATGAGCGTCTGCCTGCGCTCATGCGGCTGCGAGGCCTAAGTAAGCGTCAACTTGACACATAATGTGACATTTCAGGCTTCTAACTTCTCCACCGCCTGCCTCTAAATAGCTCTTCGGAATAGCGTGGAGGATCTGGATATCGTATCCCCACCACTGGTAGTCCTACACCGTATCGCGGCCAGTGCCTTTTTGGTTGTGCAAGACACGAATCGGCCTGCAAGAGGTGGGTTACGTACCAGTCCAGATCCTCGGGAGATGTGGATGAGCTCGTACAATCATTGCCTGCTTCAAAGCACTTCGAACAAATCGCCGTGTGGGAGAATCGCCTGTGCAGACGACGAGGATCTTCCTCACGTCCTGGCAGTGTGGCAGATGCGCACACGAGCAAGGTCGTATTCGTGCGGTCCTGCTCGAGCTCCGAGTTCTTCAGCACCTCCCAGGGGTGCCAGTAACCGTACGATTTACAGCATCATATACTTTTACATGACTTCACTCTGTCGCTTGTTCTATTGCCTAAAGAAGTAAGTATTCAACAACTGTTGAGCCACACATAAACGCTAAAGCTTGGCAGACCCCCCCAAAAGCCTACCTTATTCAGGACTTATTTATAGACAGGGAGATAGATGATAGATAATAAAACTCATAATGAGGAGCCATAATAAATGTGCAGGTGTTTTGGAGTTTAGACGACAAGTCCTAATCCATCAATGAAGGCGGAGGCTTAGCCAGTTTAAGGCTTCTAGGATTGCACCCAAACCTCGAGGCCTGCAACTCCCAAATCTGATCGTCTTCAGACGGGGCCGGTTTAGGGTTTATAAGGCCCGAAACCCTATTTTGGGATGGGAGTGTCATGGTGCAGACCTGTTGGGGCAATCTGATTCGCAATATTCGGATTTAAGGCTTGGGACTGCTTAGAGGCATGCATTCTTCTGGGGCTGTGGCGGCTCACTGTTGAAAGTTCGCGCCTCGGGATATCCGGCAGTTCGACTGAAAGCTGCAGGCTTTGCAGCTGTTGCATGTCTGCAGCTGTTTGGATCGGGGCTGCAGAGTAAGGTGATTAGGATTTGGGCTGTTGCCGCAGATTGGAAGGGGCTCCTCGAACGGGCACAGGGCTCGGAGTCGTATGCTACAGGTGCTGTTGGGATGGAAGAGTGGGGTTTAGGGCTTTAGCCGTGGTGTCTGTGCTTTAGGTGCAGAGGGTGTAGTGTGAAATCTTTCGATGAGGGTTTGTCGAGGTACCCGGCTAGATATCTCAGGGTTTACAAGTTCAAGAGCTGCCAGGGATGCGGATTCAAGCTGAAATCTCGGGTTAGACTTCAGGGTTCACGGATTGAGCTTTCAGGGTTGCATCATACAGGGCTGTTCGAGGGTATCTTCGAACGCCGCCAAACGAGGCTTCTCACGCTTGGAGCCTGGGAGACTTCTCACAGTTGATAGCCAACTTGAGATCAACAGACGAAGAAATGCACGACTACCGTCAGGCCCAAATCACGAAACCGTAAAGCCCCAAACCCTCGACTGTCGGTCGTCGTTGGTCGTTGGCAAAGGTTCATTCCTAAGCCAGACCTGCTGGACAAGCCATCCTCTTCACCTTCACAGCACACACTCATACTCCAGCGGTCTGAATCTGAATACATCTCCGCAAGTACAGCCGAGGTCAGGAGATTCCTAAGGACATAGCAAAATTGGAATAAAAAATCTTTTGTTTTTCACCACGAGAGCTTCATGCAGAGCCCATCGAATCAAAGTCGCTCTTGCCCTAGGCCCACTACACAAACATATACCCGTAAAGTAGAAAGCCCAATAAAAGGCTCCGAGCCCGATTACTGTAATCATCACCCTGAAACAAAACAACATAACTCTATCTGCCCCGCTATTTCCGTAGTTGAGTTTTTTCTGGAGCCCAGTGTTAAGCCTTGAAGGCTTAGACATCGCTGTGTAGGGCTTGGGCTTTAGGCCACATGTTTGTGCTTGGGCTTCCTTTTAGCAGGGCCTTGGATTCTTGGGCTTGCGGTTTTGGGTTCAAAGACATGGGTGTTGCGGCAGTCAGGTGTCAACGTCTGGGTTCCGGACAGCGATCGTGAGCCTTCGCTTCTGCTCCTGCAGAGTTACTGGAAGTTGGATTCTGCTTTGCCACTACTACCGTCTGTCCCAGTTGATGCTATTATTGCTAGTGTGCTGCATATTAGTCCTACGGCTGCTATAGTAGCAGTAGTATCAATCGAGCCCTTCCATCGCAGACCCGTGCTTCGCGTGGAGCCTTGTCGAAAAAACACTGACGTAGAGTCGTAGAGGGAAGCCGGGAAAGCCCGAACCCCGGGCCGACTTTTTCGCAGGATTTCACGGGAACTCACGAAAGCGAAACCTGGCAAACAAACATATACATATCCGACAGCCCGTACACTTGACAGATAGTCGCCACAAACAGATGCCAAGCAGCAACCACAGATATCAACCATTGCCATACTATTGTGTGAGTATCTGGAGCGAATGCGAAGCAACGCATATCAACCGATTGTACACATTACGTGCAAGTGCGCGAGCAAAAGGGACACTGGCCACACTGGCACTGGCATACTAATACAGCATGCATGCATACGAACAACAACAGAGAGGGAGAGAGAGAGAGAGAGAGAGACAGACAGAGAGAGCTAGAGCGAGCGAGGGAGAAAGACAGAGAGAGAGAGAGAGCTACCAAGCGATGGCCTTCTTTCGTTGAAGCTCGGTCTCCCCCGACGTCGGCGTCGACTTGGCGACCGAACAGAGTTTGCGGAAAACAGGCCCTCGGGTTAGGTTCGGGAACTCGGGATGTAGACCGCAGCAGTTGGAAGGCGGATCCCTTTGTGGGTTTAGGTTTAGAAAAGCACAACCCAGCAACAGGATCAAGGGCTCTCTTGGTCTCCACAAGGTCAGTGTCGCCTACCGCCGATATCCTAAGCCGCTCTTGGCTTGGGTTCAAAGCCTGGAACCGGTAGAACCGAATCTAAACCATGCCCCGATTGTCGATTCGGGCTCAGCTTTCGGCTTTGACCTGTGAAGGGTTCTTACACCCCGCAAAGCTTTGATGAATAACACCCCGCCAATAAATTGTATGCTTAGAGCCTAGACGACTGAGATCCCCGAAGCACCATCATCATTCAAATCCGGAGAGAGAACATGAACAACCTTGCCTGAGCAATAAACTAAATCGTCAACCACTGGGCTACTAAACCCAAGCCTCAACCCCAAACCCAACCCTGTCAGCCAAACCGAAACGTACAGCACTGGGTCGCGTCGCAGGACCGCGGTCTACGGCCACGTCTCCAATGCGGAAGTGCCTTTGAAAGAGCTGCGAGCAGGTTTGGGAGCTTCGGGCTCAAGCCTTAAATTGGTTTTAGGGTTTACGGTTTAAGGGTTTAGGGTCCAGTGTTTAGGCATTTAATCCGGGGCTTCGGGTTTAAAGGCTAAGTCAGGGGCTTAGGAGCTCCGGGATTTCGGCTTTGCGTCCGGTTTCGCGTCCAGGCTTTCTGGGTTTCGGAGTTTAGGAGTTGCGAGGCTTAGGGATTTCAAGAAATGCAAGGCTTCGTGGCACTTTAGCTCGAAGCCTACACAGCGGCTCAAGGGTTGTGGGCTGAGGATTTATAAGGCCAACATCAGGGTTGAAGCTCAGCACCAGAGACCAAAGTGTGCAAATTTAGAAGGGCGTTTGCAAGTTTCGGGGCGCTTGACTTGAGGCGCCCTTAGCCGGCGCTTTGAAGAAGAAATCTTTAGAAGCTCACAACCAAGCGGTTCATATTGTACAGTCATCCTGAGCTCCTAATCAAGCCCTGTACAGCCCAAGCCCTTTACTGTGGTGCCCGGCTTGTGAGATTCACAGCGCAAGGAAAGAGAATGCAAAATTGACCTTGGACAGCCAAGTCGCTAAACCCTGACGAGGTTCAGGCTCGTGTCAGTACCGATTGTCGTGAGCTGGAGGATTTAGGGTTCAAGGCTTTTGACTTGAGGGTTTAAGGGTCGAAGTTAGAAGGTTGCATTTCAACGCGGCTGCTGCTGTTGTTTCCGCTATCTGCTGCCGACAAGGACACGTAGATGTGGGACGACGGGGTGGGGAAAATGGAAATTGGGAGGGGTTTGGATGTTACATCCCACAATGAAAACGAGCTCCTCCTCTCAAACCCCAAATGGTCCAGCCGCTCAAGTACTGAGAGGCTGTTGTGTATCTCCTCCTTTTGATCCCGCGCATACGTAGCTGCAGCAGAAAGCCCAAAAAGCTGCGGATGTCAAAAAAGTCACCCGGGCTGTCTAGAGGGTCTGTTGCAGTCCGGTACAGAACTCAAGTCTTAAATCGGTACTTGGGGGATCCGGGAACATACCCGGGGACTGGGTCTTAGAGCTGAACCTGCAGATACCCGAAAAAAGGGGCCTCAATAATTAGAATAGGGTTTCGGGGCCCATTATACTATAAGTTACAGTAAGGAACCCCCAAAATAGTATTGGTAATTATGTAAGCCCCCTATAGTAACTGGCGTTGTTTTGCAAGTGATTCTTCTTTTCACCTACTCCCAACTCAGCACAAATACTTCTCCCAAGGCATAGCCACTAAAAACAAGAAACCCCTGAAAGCCAAACAGCCAAAGGCCCCAAACCCATAAATTTTAGACCCTGCTCACAAGCTCCCCTAACCCTCAAAGTCGGCAAGAAGATGCGAGCAGAAGGAGGCTTCGGATCGACGTGTGGACCGTGGAAGGGTGGAGGACTTCGAGTTTTAGGTGTCGCTGGGGTGTAAGTTCATGCATGTCTTGGCACGTCGTGTCAATCTTGCTCTACGCGAAGGTTCAAGGACTTTTGATTATTTCTGTGCTGCTGCTACAAGGTCTACCTGTCGACACTCTTGCATCTTTACTGCCGTGGTCTAATCCGGACCCAAAACTTCCAACTCCCTCTTCTACACAGCAGCTTTGAAGACACCCAACTCCACACCTGAACTCTAAATCCGACACCGGGCCCCAGCCCGAACCCTGAAACCTGAAACCCCCCCAAACCGTAGAAAACTCGACGAGCCCTTCAACTTCGAGACAGCGCAGCTTGCCGGGTGTCGCGCAGAAGCCCGCTGAGCGCCAGCTTATTCAGGGAGTTGAAGGCCCCCCGAGCCTTGCGGCTTCGTTCTTTTGCTCTTCTTTCTCACAACACGGAGAAGTGGGATTTCGTGTTTTCGGTTAGGATTTTCGATGAGGGTTCCGAGGTTTTGGGGGCTTAAGGTTTGGGCGTTTAGCCCGAAAGCAAAAAACAGGACCGTAGTATACAACAGCCCATGCCTTGGCGTTAGGCATCGACTTTTCCTAGGTGTAGTACCGCCACTAGTATTTCAAAAACAGACCCCCCAAACCGTAGCAATGGTACAACGGCTGAGAAGTTCTAACGATTCATGCCAATGTACACCTCATTGGCACCCGCTCAGTAAAACTGTCCGGATCAAGCCTTGTCTAGGTACCTCGGCACACATGCACTTCTTCCACCCGATTCAGGATTCAAGGTTCTGGCGTCAGCTCGCGGAGCAGACTTTCAGAAATTTCCGCTCCTCCTGAAACCTGTAGTTATCCCAAGCTACCAGGCCCCATAAAGCTTAAGCCTCTCTGATCCTGAGCATTGCAAAGCCCCGTGTCCTGCCCCTCCTTCGGCGGGGCAGCGCCAGTCACTAGGAACTTCACCTGGCAATGTCTCTTCGTCAGCAAATACTTAATCGAAGAGTGCTTGCCGTGGCGAAACTGTTGCGGTACCTCTTGCTGGTGATGCTGGCGACGATGATAACGATGACGACGACCGTTGAAGTTAAGGCAGCTAAGGGTGTCTGGTCACAGCATTGATGGCCATGTAACGCCGGTGCAAATGACACATGTCCAAGGAGCGCCGTAGCTGTGACAATTCCGCAAATAATAGTAGCAGTGGGACGATAAGATCACCATAACTACTATAACCACTGCATCCATGACCCCACACAATGGAGGCAAAACGCTGACAAGGAGTGTGACGATAATATGTTGAGTAATGTAACAGCACTCATCACAATCGCTCGGCCCTTGACCCAGAATCCCCACCCAACCTGAACAAAACACGGCCGGGCAGGCTAAGGTTTCAAACAGATTCGTGCACCGCACGTCACCTCAGCTTAGGGTTTGGGTTGTACTCGTCTGCATATGGGTCATATGGTCGGCACAAAATGTAGGCAACAACAAACCAAACGAAGTGCTTTATTGGGTCACGGCTTGTACTGCAAGAAGAGACAAGGTATACACGACATCTCAGCGCACCACGAGACTTGCAACCCAGCAAAGTGGCATTCATACTAGAATCTTTGGACTATACTAATAATGAGCGCCCGAGTTTAAGGCTGAGGAAGATATCACACATGATCGAGCCTTCAGAGATAACATGGTTTGGGTTTAGGCTTTAGGGCTTGGGGTTTAGAATGTTCCAAACCTTTCTCAACCCGGAACGAACTCCAGAAGCCCAAATAAACTCGACCACTCCAAACTCTTGCCCCTGGCGCCCTATAAACTATGAGACAAACCGAATGTTGCTTTAGTCTAACAAGCCCCTCAACTCTTCAGCCTCGACAATGACTAGGTCCAGCGCCACAGAGCCTTTAACAAGCAAGGTTTTCAACTCGAAACCTCTATAATCCATGCAAATCAGTCCCGGGCAGTCGTAGTTCTCATAGAGCTCCAACATCAAGGCTGGCTCCCTGCAGAACCTGTGACATGTTACGGCTTACCGGGAGTTTTGCCAGGGTCCGATTCAACAGAACCTGGTCTTGTGTAGAGTTTGGGCAGTTTGGGGTTACAGGAATATAGTTCAGGCGCTGGACAGTTGCAGGCCGTCTATTTGTGCGCAGGGTTGTCAAATGTGTTTTGTTGTGCTAATAAACACTTGTTACCTGCCTCGTCCGTGAAATTGTGCATGCAGATTGTGGGCTTCTCTAAGCAATGCCCTCCCCTCTAGGTGTAGGCGGAATTGGGATTCAACTGGGGCTGCTCCTAGGCACCTTGTTTCTGAAATGCATATAATGTAGACACATAGAATAAAGGGAAGCCCCACATCCCAAAACCATGTTGCAAAGCTCGAAAACATGTGAAAGTTAGAAGGCTTGTTGTCAAAGCCCTTCAGCGACTTATAACTAACCTATATAAAAACCTTACCTCTTAGTTTCAAGTCAATTGTGAATCACTTCCATAGCCGGCCGGAAAACCTGCAAGACACCTACTTATTCTTTAGAAATCAAGCACAGCTGTACAGCCCATGATACCCCTAAAGCTTAGAACAGGGACACTCCTATGGCTGAGCTCTTCACTCCAGCAGCGATTCCAGCGCTAACTCGCGCTGCTCGTAGGTGGCAGTTCCACACCCTCCGGGGGTTTGGGGATTTGGACAATTAGGGGTTTACGAGGGTTGGGATTACCTACAGTTCGGCGAGGTTCAGAAATTGTGTTTTTGGTATGTAGGGTTGGCAGAAGAAGGCTTGGGTATTTGGGGGTTAGGGGGGGGTGGGTGGGGGGGTATTCAGGGATTCTAGCGTTTCAGGGTTGGCAATGTCGGCAATCCCAGAGCCCCAAAAGGAAAACACATGAGGTCCTCGGAGTCCGCGCCTGCGATCTTCAGGTGCACGGAAGTGAAGAAAATCTCAAGCTGCACCTGAGTCAGGCTACCCCCAGGAAATCCGTACATGCACATGTGGATGTCATATTGTATCATTTACTTGTCCGAACACAAACAAACGAAAGAAGACACAGCTCTTCTCCTCAGGATGTTTGTGATTATTTCTGTTGTTATTGAATGCTGCATTTTTGTGTGTGCCATGCTTCCGCTGCCACTTGTGTTGACTTAGCACCTTGTACTGCTGTTCATGTGACGGCGATGACGATGACGACTACTACCCCGTGATTGGCAGTCAAGGCTGTGGTCAATGATCTCATCACCCTCTTTCCTGCTAGCATAGTTACATGCTTCTGGACCATCGATAGTGCTGCTGAATGATGCCATGCTCGACTGTGTTTTGTTGACTCTTCAATTCATGCGTGCAACGTGAAACCCAGCATAAAGCCCAAGTTCGCAATCATAGCAGGTACACCAAGACTACTACAGTACACTTCAAAACAGTCTACATCACATGACAGACTTTGGCCAACAGTCTATGAAGCATACAGGCCAGAAAGAAGAAACCAAAACTCAACACCCTGACCATAGAACCGTCGACCCGAGACGCGGAGGCAACCAGTTGCATTGGGTAGATTCAGGTATATCATGCTCAAAGCTTAGAGTCAAGTGTCCCAGCCCCGCTTACATAATATTTAAAGATTGCAACTTTCAGAAGCAAGCTCCCGCACACAAGGATCCCAGTTTATGCAATAGAAAACCTTCAGCAACAAGTGAGAGTATGGGTTTGCGACAATGGTACGACTATAGTGCGACAGGCCAATGGCTGTACTAAAGCTTTGCTTTTTCGTCGCAGCATAAAGGTCAACAGCCTGAAAGCCAAGTCTTCAAAAGCACACAATACATCACAGCCCAAGACCTTCAAACCTTCATACAACTCTAGATCCGCAACTCCAGAAGCGTTAAACAAACACTTGAAGTCTTAAAGTCCCGCGTCCCACACTGTTTCGGATTCAAGATGCGCTCGAACAAGAACAGGCACCGTCAACGGAAACCGAGAGTAGAGCAGCCTGTGCAATGACTGCACCATGACACATGATGACACTTTTGTGAAAGCCTCCACACCAGCTTCAAATAAATCCCAACCCAACCTCAAAATCCGAAGCTTAAGACCCGAAAGAGCTCCAAATCCGAAACGGAAACACATACCCTAAATCCTAACCCTAATGCACAAAGCGCTGAACCCACGTTTAAACTTCAAACGAGCCGGCGCCCTGGCCTTAAGGTGCCGCTTGAAGTGGAGAAATAAGTTGAAGATGGCCTGAAGGGCGCCAGAAACACAGACATAGGCCTAAGAACAAGAGTAGGGTCAGAGGCTACATCATACCATAATGGTATAGAGGGACTGTAGGGCTGCAAGGCAGTACTAATGCTACACCTATCATTCCGACCCCTGTCTTAGGTTGCTTTGAGGCCCTCCGGGTCTGGCCCAGTGATATTGTTGATGAAGATCTGGGCTGAGGACTCCAAAAAATATTTGTCTTATTCGTGGTAACTTACTCTTCTTCTTATAAGCATTACCATTGCTATTGTGAGCTATTATTGAAATCGTTCTAAGAATACAGTGATAGTCTGATAATAACAGGGTATATGGCTTCGTTGATGAACCAAGGCAGGGTTCTGCGCTACGCATCTGGATTTTAGGAATCTGGCGTGCTTCAGACAAGGAACCCATATATGAATCCTAAAGTAGTAGGATCCCGAGTGGATCCGACTGGCCGAGTATCATAAGCATCTGCTTCACAAGATGAGCATCGTAGGCATCAGACGCACCACCAGCCACCACAAGCGCAGCATCACGAACATCTTGAGCATCAGGCGGAACACGAAGCGACGAAGGCCCAGCATCATGAGCATCAGCCGCCCCAATGGCCAAGGCCACAACAAGCACCACCCAAGCCGAGAATTATGAGCATCAGCAGCACCACCAGCCACCACAAGTCCATCAGCCGCACCATCGGCCAAGGAGGCCACAAGAAATACCACCCGAGCCGAGCAGCAGCACCACTGGCCACCGTAGGTCTAGCATCGTGAGCATCGGCTTCACCCGAACCGAGCATCATGAGCGCCATTTAGAGTCTAGGTCGGAGTGACGGGTTCACCATGAATCTTCAAGGCATCATTGTAACATTCAGAGTGCGGCTACAGTGCTCGGATTAGTCACGTGTTCACTTTCTCAGCGTTTTTTTATTGTATTCAACTTATTCTATTTGTCTTGAGTTCTCCCTCTCGGTCTCTCTCTCTCTCTCTGCCTCTGTCAGTCGCTGTCTCTCCGGTTTGCCGACAGTAGCCGACAGCACTCCGGCAAAATCTCGATGTCAACACTAAGCAATGATTCAAAGAAAGCTCAAGCCGTGTGTCCAAAACAGCACTTGTCCAGCTTCCTATAGAAAGGCCAGACGTTGACCTTGTACCCCCAAAGCGCTAGAGGTTACGTACATGAAACGAACGGCTGCCAGGCGACGCGAAGGCTGAGGGAAAGGACGTTGAGTGACGCCTGGCAGGGCTTCCGTGAGATTTGCAGGGTTTTAGGGATTTAGGGCTTTAGTGCGCGGTGCGTGGACGTGTGCCACCCTGTGCGTGTGGGTGTGCGGGTACTTCGACCCTTGCGTGTCTGCACGTGCATTCGCGCATGTGCAGATATCCATGCGGGTATGCGGTCGTGTTTACGGGTGCATACGTGCATACAGACATTCACTAATGCCTGCCTCGGACGCTTGCGTGTGCGCGCCTCGGACTCCTGATTTCCCAAGGCAAAAAGATTCACGAAAAGCTTGGGTTTGGGGCCAAAAAATGCCGTGATAGGCCTGCTTAACTCACAAGCGAGTTTATGGGGCTTCGTGTTCCAGAGACTTTGGGTTGTGTGTCCAAAACCCGACAAACCTTAACCCCGAACACGAGACCCCAAGACTTGAAACCCAGAATCAAAGACATTGAATCCCCAGAAGCCGGACCGTAAATCCAAAAACCATGCTGAAGAGTTTTATCAAAGGTGCAGAGCTAGCAACCTTTGCAACAATCGCAAAATAGCAACAGTAGCAGCACTCTCAAAAAGCAAAAACCTTCCATGGCTTGCTACGGTAAGTTAATTATAAGGTAATTACACAACAAGGCGGAGAGTTGAAATCGATCTTTCAAACCCCGGGGTTCATGTACTGTTTATGGCCTTCAAGGCTGGGGCTAAGGGCTTAGCGTTCAGGTTTAAGGGTTTTGGGCTTAGGCCTTAGGTTTATGAGGATTGAAGTCGTCCCTACATGCCAGGCGGACTGTGCGCGAGTTGTGCAACAGCGACTTGCAGATGTCATCCTGCCGAGGAGTGCGGGGCCGAGGGTGGAAGGATTGAGGGCTTCGAGTTTTGGGCTTGGGGTGGGTGATAACGGCGTCAAGGCCTTCGGGTTGGTCTTCGGATGTAGGGCAAGTTTAGTACTGAGTTTGGGGATTTGGTTCAGGGGTTTAAGCCCTCAGCCCTCACCAGCCATTATGAGCACTGAACCGGCACGATAAGCATACGCCTCTGGCTAGCACTGGGCCTCGAGAACTTGAACCCACTTTGGGGCGCATCATAATGGCAGCATGTACTGAAAAAAAGCAGGAATCTGATTCAAGCACCCATGGTTCTAAATGCCCAAAATAAGAGACTCATAAGAGAGAGGGAGGGAGAGAGAGAGAGAGAGCGACAGAGAGAGCGAGAGACAGAGAGAGGGAGAGAAAGACAGAAAAAGAGAGAGAGAGAGAGAGAGAGAGTGCAAGACAGAGAGCGAGAGCGAGAGCCCGAGCCAAAGCGAGCCAGAGCTCGACAGAAACGGCAAGGGAGAGCTTAGTCACCTCTCGAGCTGTGTGTTCATGGGGATTGCGCTTTGCTGTGTTGAATTTTCTGCCAAGTTTCCAGGCTTAGCACCTTGGGTCCGGGTGCACTCAAGCCCATGAAAGCAACTCTGGAGGTAATTGTGCCTTGCCGCAAGCTCCCGAGAAAGCACAGCTTCTCAGAGGGTAGAAATCACATGGCATCATGCAGATGAAACAACCTGTAAACTATCACAATTTTCCACACCAAAACTAGCAAGCCTGAATTGCCCAAGGCTCCTTTAGTAATATAGCTACCTGCCAACATGCTCAAACCGTCTGCAGTCTCCTGGATGACTCCGATCAGCTCGTCTGACCTGGCAATCTCGTCACCCCCAGACCTCGGTCAAGGGCTTTCGGAAACTACAGCGCTATTGGAGCATTCCTGCTGTGATTAATTAATTAGTGTGTGATCATGGCTTATTCAAACTACAGTATCAATGTACCCTCATGCCCGTCTGGTAGCCACAGCAGTGGTATCGTCATCAGCATCCTTACTTACGCATTCGTTGCATGTCGGGTAGCGAAACACCCAAAAAAAAAAACTTCACCACTACTACTACACCACCACCACCCACCACCACCACCACCACCTCCACCACCACGACGACGAGTACTACTACCTCCTACTACTACTACTACTACTACTGCCACCACGACAGCAGGAACAGTGGCCTGCAGGAAATATCAATTCTCTCCTCCACCTCAAAAACCATATATTACAAATGGAGGCAGTTCCCCCTCACGACACAGGAACAAACTCAGAAACTGCGCAAAGCGGCCAGGCGTCAGCTTACAGGAAGTGAGCAGGGGCGTGGCCGGGGCTTTGGGCTTGGAAAACCCTTTCAACTGCCAGCCCCAAACCCAAGGCGCAGTGCAAGTCTCAAGCCTTATAACAGCACTGCCTGCGTTCTGCCTAATCTTGAAACCGTCTGCCCTACGCCCTACGCCCCTAAAACCTTTAGCCCTAAAGCCCAAAGCCCGCCACCCTGAGCCCGAGCCCTTGAACCCTTAGCCCACGACTCCAGAGCAACGTTCAGCAGAGACAAGCCAAGGCCTGTTGATGGTTTCACGGTAATTGCTTCAGGCCTTATGGGTTGAGGAATGAGAAACTCCGGCCTTAAGGGTTGAGGGCTTGTAGGATTCAGGGAGTCAGGGCTTGATCTGCTTGGGGCTTCAAGGTTTAGGGCGGAGGATCTGGGGCTTGAAGGCTCGGGGCTTCAGAACTTAAGGGTTTAAGGAGTTGGGGTGGTTTAGGGCTCCGGACCGACAGTCTCGTACTTCGGAGCTTTGGTGCGTAGTGTCGGGATGCTTTCAGCTGCAGAGAGTACTACAGAGGCCTTTAGCTACTTGGTCTACCAGTTGCACAATCATTGCAGGCACCGCGAGGCGACTCGAACCAGATGCAATGCAACTTCATCAGAGAAGGAAACATTCGAGCCGGCGATGTGCAAAGCAGCGTTTCGGCTATGAGCATTGGGCCCGAACCCATATTGTTGCGGCTACGGCTAATAACCAATGCTTGGAGACACTCGGGTTGGAGTTCGCTTCGAGAACTTGACACGGCTACGACCCTCTTCGATTCCACCAACCACAATCCACCAGACACTCTGCTCCGCAAGCATCCTCGTTTCGGGCATCTACACACTTCTGTGCTGGGAGGCTGGCAGTGAGTGTCGACCACGAGGTCCTCTGAAGCAGTCAGTTGTTCCAGTTCCAAATGTTGTTAGTATTACGGGCCATTGCGGATATGCGTGTGTCATTTCTCCGCAGACACGCGTCCCGAATTGTGCATGATCAACAGAAGTACAGTATGCGACAAATAGTGCCTCTAACTAATGCAGCTGAAACAAGTGCGCCTGGACGATTTACTTGCAAGAAATTGTCTACACGACCTCATTGTTCAGTGCCCTGTGGTTGCTCCAGCTTCCTTGCCGTTGGCCTGACTGCCAACGACACAACCCAAGGTATGTCAATGCAGCAAGCAGTCGTTTCTTCCAGGTTTCTTCTGGCACACCTCTCCCCGACGGGCGGAATGCTGTCATAGTCCGCAGTCAAGCACAATCGCAAGCTTCGAGCAAAAGGCCCTCCAAGCGAATTCGACGCAACCACCAGGCAATACTTCCCAGACTCTGCAGAACTAGTCAACAAGAGCTTCTCAACATCGACTTTCAGCGTCCAGTGCTCTGTTCTTGCTGCATCTTCCTTGCCGTTGGCTCTAATGCCAGCAACAGCACGAAAGGTATGTCCCTGCAGCAAACAACGATGTAAAACACAGTAGCATCCCAAACAGACATTGTGTCTGGCACACCTCTCTCCGACTGGCGAACTGCTGCGATCTGAACCGAAGCACAGTCACAAGCTTCGAGGAAAAGGACCTCGAATCCAAATCACTGACATGACCACCTGGCACCACTTGTCTCGGCTCTGCAGAACTATTCAACAAGAGCTTCTCAACATCGATTTTCAGCGTCCAGTGCTCTGTTCTTGTTGCATCTTCCTTGCCGTTGGTGTGAACACCAACAACACAACATAAGGTATGTCAACGCCACAAGCGATGATGTAAAACAGAGTTGCCGCTCAAGCAGCCGTTTCTTCTGGCGCAGCGGCACACCTCTCTGCGGTAGGCGAATGCTGCTATGATCCGCGGTGAAGCACAGTCGCAAGCTTCGAGAAGAACGGACCTCCAAGCGCACCACTCATGTAACAAACAGGCAGCACTTGTCGGCTCCGCAGAACTAGTCGACAAGAGCCGCTTAACATCGACTTTCAGCGTCCAGTGCTCTGTTCTTTTTTGCATTTTCCTGGCCTGAAAGACAACAGCACAACCAAAAGTTATGTCAATGCAGCAAGTAATGATAAGAAGGCACATCCACGCGAACCCACTGACGTAACAAACAGGCACCACTTCTCGGCTCTGCAGAACTAGTCCACAAGAGCTTCTCAACATCGACCTTCAGCGTCCAGTGCTCTGTTCTTGTTGCATCTTCCTTGCCGTTGGTTTGAATGCGAGCAACAGAACCTGTCAATGCAGCGAGCAATGCTGTAAAACACTGTGGCATCCTAAACAGCCATTTCTGAAGGCATACTACCTCTCTCCGACAGGCGAAATACTGCCATAATCTGCAACAACGCACAGTCACAGGCTTCGAGAAAAAGGCCCTCCAAGCGAACTCACTGACCTAACCACCAGGCACCACTTGCCTCGGCTCTGCAAAATTAATCGACAAGAGCTTCTCAACATCGAATTTCAGCGTCCAGTGCTCTGTTCTTGTTGTATCTTCCTTGCCGTGGCTTGAATGGTAACAGCACAACCATGAGTTGCAGCGGGTCCAGGTAAGGATGAACATGGACCTCCACGCGAACCCACTGACGTAACAAGCAGGCACCACTTCTCGGCTCCGCAGAACTAGTCAACAAGAGCTTCTCAACATCGAATTTCAGCGTCNACCCACTGACGTAACAAGCAGGCACCACTTCTCGGCTCCGCAGAACTAGTCAACAAGAGCTTCTCAACATCGAATTTCAGCGTCCAGTGCTCTGTTCTTGTTGCATCTTCCTTGCCGTGACCTGAATGGTAACAGCACAACCAAGAGTTGCAGCAGGTCCAGGTAAGGATGAACATGGACCTCCACGCGAACCCACTGACGTAACAAGCAGGCACCACTTCTCGGCTCCGCAGAACTAGTCAACAAGAGCTTCTCAACATCGAATTTCAGCGTCCAGTGCTCTGTTCTTGTTGCATCTTCCTTGCCGTGGCTTGAATGGTAACAGCAGAACTTACTAAAGGTATGTCAATGCACCCAGCGACGATGCAACACGTAGTAGCATCCCAAACAGCCATTTCGTCTGGCACGCGTCTATCTCTCCGACAAGCGAAATCTGCAGTGAAGCAATGTGACTTGCGAACTGCTACCATGATCTGCAACGATGCACAGTCACAAGCTTTGAGAACTGACGTAACAAACGGGCTCTGCTTGTCGGCTCTGCAGACCCGTTCAACAAGTGCGTCTTCCTTGCCGTTCGATAGAATGCCAGCAACACAATCAAAGGTGCTTCAATTGCATATTACACCTGCACCACAAGATTCATGACAGTTGGCCTCAGGACAAGGATGACATCTTTGTCTCACTCATCGTAGGTATCGGTATTTGCATGATTGGAAGTTCACATCATCGGCCGTCGATCTTGAGGAGGCTTACGTAAGTGGGCCATCCTGCTGCTCCTGTGGAGTCTTCCACGTGAAGTGGCAACGGCCGCAAACCAGGCTAGTATGATTAATCGTGGAAGTAAGAGTAATTATTGCTGTTACTATTTACCTGGTGTAATTCTTAAAGAAGAATACAACAGGGACTGCCTCAGGACAAGGATGACAGTGCTGTCTCGCTCACGGACAGCTTCTCGGCAACTCTTTGCATGGTATAATCAGTCTCTTCATCGGCATAGGTCCCCCCTCAATCAAGCACATGCACCGTTGATGCGAGGACCGACAAGACCTTAAGCTCCTGCTAGAGCTTGCAAGGACATGGGCGCCCCAGCCCTGTGGACAGCACCTGAACTGAGCGTGTCTCAACTCGTACAGAGCCCATTGGCGAAAGGCAACTGGCAGCAAAGCAAGAACAGCACTCGTAGTGGAAGTGGCCCGAAACTCTAACCCCAAGCCCAACGTAAAACGCCAAAACCCTAAGAGCAGAACCACGGGATCCTCCTTACCGGCCGCTGCAGCATCTGTCAGCCCGAGGTCGGGTGGGCTCTCCTGCGGTCTCGTGACCAGATGCTTAGATTCGAGGGTTGGGCTTAGGGTTTAGAGTTGGGGTTTAGGCTGGGCTTCGGTTCAGGCGCCAGTTAAAGGGTTTAGGGTGCAAGATTTAAGTTGTTCTATGGTGACGAGCTTCAGGCGCTAAATGTAGGGTCCAGGGTTTTGGGGGTATGAGGCTCCGCATCGGTTCGAGCAGCAGTTGAGGTAGACTTTTCCTCGAAGTGCTGATTGTTGGGGTTGCGAGTTCGGGCATTGCGGGATCTCAGTCTGTTCTGCCCACGTGACTCTACAATCAATCCAAAGTTCATAACAAGGTACCCTTTTCCTACTATTAAATTCAATAGAACACTTCCTGAACCTTTTGATCTTTAAACATAAGTTCTATCATACGGTCTTTATTAATATGAATAAAATAAGGGAACCCAAAGAGAAAAGGGCAAAAGAGTACTACTCAGGAACCAGCCCTGAGGCTTCGTTACTGTGCTGAACAGAAGGCAAACACTTGGAAAGAGCTTTCGGCCTGGGAATGCAACGCACGGACACTTCTCCCTTTGTGACACATTTCGGGTTCAGGGATCTTAATGATAGTAATAATAGATACAAGAATCATAATAACAGCAATCAAATAACAAGAACTATAATTAAGACTCGAGCGATTTCGATGGGATCTCGGCGGTTGGACTTGGGTGCTTCGGCATGAGCCTCGCCCAAACAACCTGAACCCACATATGATGCAGTGAAGGCTTAGGGCTTTCGAAATGGCATCTTACTGGTAGTCCCTTGGTACGTATACTGTACTATACCGGCCTCAGAAAAAATCCTGTTCTGATTGTTAAGGTCCTACACTAAAGACCAAGCCACTGCCCCAAATCCTCAAACCCACGAGGCTTCAAGGCACCAGACGGGACATGAGAAATAATGACCACAAAAACCTACTAAAATCATAGGGGCCCTTAGGAAGATGGTATTAAGTCCCTATTATAGATCCCCCCTACCCTCCCAAGGGTCCTTATAATAAAAAACAACCTGACCTCAAAGAGCCCAAACTCTGAACCCTAACCCCTGAACCCAGGAAGGGACCTGATCGGAGGAGCCATCGTTCGACCTTCCATCCACGCGACTTTTTGGGTTTGGAGTATGGGGATCTGGGTTATTGTTTGTGGACTAAGCTGAGGTTTAGTGTCAATACAAGGTTATGGTTCAGGGTTCGAGTTCCGCGTTCAGGATTTAGGGTGATATGTTGGGGTTTACCGCTCCACGGATAAGGCCTGCAGCAGCTCAGAATAGAAACCCAGCGACCAAGTCCCCTGATCCTTACAGCGGACCTTTCTACCAGTCCTAAGCTAAGCACTGAGTCTCCTCTTGAAAACTCGAAGCAAAGCCTACAAACTCACTAAGGAACCTTATGAAATCCTACAACAAACGACTCTGTTGAACTCCTATAAAAGCCCATACATCTCTGCTCCCCACATCCAAAGAGGACAAACCTATTAAGAGTCCCCAAGCAACCCATAGCATCCCAGAGCTATATAAGGGCATTGCAAGCCACCTGGCCTTGGTGTCCCTGTTCGCCGTTCGGAGCTCGGAGAACGACTTCTGGGCCGCCTCACCTGCAGTCTGTGAGAGTTCCATGAGCGACCCAAAAGGGCTCACAATCGTAAGGATGTCTGCAAGGCTTCTAAGCGGGGTCCATAAGGGTTCTAGAAAGGTGTCTACGAGGCCATTGGGACTTTGTGTTTGTATTTAAGGCATTCGTTCGGGGGATGATGGGGCTTATGGTCTGCGGCTTGACGTCTTGGGCTTTTGCTGAGATTTGGAGGGTATACCGAGAGTCAACAGCTTTGGGATCGAGAGCGCTTGGGGTTTTCAGGTAGCGTTGTCGCTATCATCACTGGCTGTTACTGTAGCACAAGCTGCTGCTCCTATTGTTATTACTGCGGCCTGTTCGGAAAACCATCCAGCCAATTATGCCCTTCACCGCAAACCCTCCAAAACTAGCCCAATCCTGTAACCAGCGAAGAAGCTTGCACGACAAATGCTGAAGTTCCAAACGACCAATATGACATGACCTGAAAGGAAGACTATCAGGATCCTAGCTTCTTCTACTAAATCCCAGGACACCTAAGATTTGGAGGCGTTCATGCAAGCCGTCTGTAAAGGCCATGCAAGATTCAGAACCCCAAGAGAACCCTATGATATGACTCGTTATGACCCCTAAACCCCCCACATTCAGATCCCTCACTCCCCGTATTTTGGGGGAATTTTTCCGCCTTCTTCAGCTTCGGCTCGGCCTTTGCCTTCGCCCCCTGGGGCGCTGAGCGGCCTCAAAAAAACAGCGGGGAGCTGGCCAAGGCTTGTGTGTGTGTGTAAAGATACATATATATATATATATATATATTACACTTATTTATTTATATACTTATTTATTTACAGCTGTACTTGTATGTATATATATATATACATATATCCAGAGAGAGAGAGAGAGAGATAGGGTTGCTGTTCAGAAGTTTTATGAGCACTTCTAGGGTGTTTATAGGGTCCAAAAGGGCCTGTCACAGTATATCTAGTCAATTATGTAGGGAACAAGTCCTCGTTGAGAAGGAGGCATGGATCTAGTGAGTCTACCAGTCAAAGGCCAGGAAGAGCCCGAAAGCCTGCACACCCGCAATTCAAACTCGACCCACAAATCCTTCAACACCTAAGCCTGCAATCGTAAAACCATATAGATGCCGACAAAGAACTCCAAACCTGTAAATCATGGGCTCAGCCGGGTGTGTGGCCATACGCCAGCAGAAACGCCAGGAAGCGGAGAACGAAGTGCATGGCCCTGAAGCCGTAAGGCTTGTACACCTGCGCAGCATCTTCTATAATTGTTCATCTTACCTTTGGTTGGTAGGGAATGGAGGAATGGGGTACAATTATAACTACTATTACTACCATTCTTCCATTCCCTACTAACCAAAGGTAGGTCATGGGGTAGGCGGTGAGGGCTTCGGGTGGACAGGTTCAGGCTTCAAGGGCGTAGAGCTGCGCAGCAACGGGGAACTCTCCTGTCAGTACTGAAGCCTCCGAACATCGCATGCAGCTGCAAGAAGGAAGTCCCCAAACCCTAAACCAATGAACTATGGGAATTATGGTATATTCCTTATTATGGGTCATGCTGAAGTCTTCTGTGGAAAAGCTTCGGGTTCAACATCATGGCCTCGAATGCCCCAACCTCTGAGCCAGAGGATCCCCTAAACCCAAACCCCATAAATCCTAAACCCTAAGCACCTAAACCTGAAACCTCATGAATCCTAAACCCACAACCCTATGAATCCTGAGCCCGAAACCTTATGAAAATTAAACCTGAAACCCCATTAAATCCTAATCCCAAAACCCTGAAACCTTCAAAGCAAGGTTCATGCTCATGCCTGAAGCGGTTGGGCCGACTGCCTGCGTGCACACGACGTCAATGTTTGGGCTGTTTGGAGTTTGGGGCTTCGCGGGGTTGCAGTTTGGGATTTCCGGTTTAGGGTTCAGGGTTCGGGCTTTGGGGACGGTGGAGAGAGTGTATAGTTTCAGGGCTTAGATTTCAAGCGTTTCCATTGCTATCAAGTATTCGAGGTTTGTCGAGTGTTGGGCGATTGGAACTCGGGGCCTCCCGGCTTCCCCTAAACATAAAAACCCTGAACCCTAAACCCTCGGATTCCCCTAAACCCTCAACCCCTGGAACCCTGAACCCCTAAACCCTCGGATTCCCCTAAACCCCTGGAACCCTAAACCCCTAAACCCCTAAACATACAAGTTTGGGACCTACGGTTCGGCCCAGGTCCAGGGGGCGCCCCCTAGCAAAATACCGTTTGTGATCCCCCCTTCTTGTGAAGCTCGGAGCCCAGAGAATTAAATCATACCGGCGCTTGGGTAGAATGAAGCCTTACCCTCGGAACTCTGACAATCCCAAAACCCTGAAATAATAAGGAATGCTTCTTGACTTCGCTCGGGTCCCTCCATATTTGTCTACCGGATTTTTCAATGAACTCAAACCTCCGCAGCAACAAAGAACGAGGCTCCGACGCGGTCGCCGCCTGCAACGGGTTAGGCAAGCAAGGCTCGCAGCAGCGGCGATAGGCTATAGAAGCTGAAAGGAAAGCTTCTGCACCGCAAGCCCTTGAAGCCCCAAAGCCTCAAGTAGAAGCCCTAAGCCTAAGCCGCAAGAGAGAAGCCGTCAGCCATAAAGCGTCCATGAAGCGCTGCACAAGCAATTGAAACCCCTGGCCCCACTACTACACCTCCCAAACTAACAATCTAAAACCTAAACTGTAAGCCGTACCAAAAAAATCTAAAAACCCTGAACCGTACGGAAAAAGCGATAAACTCCAATCCCTACTCTCCAAACATGACAAAAAAACCAAACCCCACCTGACAATCCACTCCTAAATCCTAAACCCTAGACCTATACCCCTAAAAACCCGTAACCTCCGAAACCCTCAAACCCTAAACCTATACCCCAAGACCCCTAACCTCTGAAACCCCTAAACCTATACCCCGAAAACCTCCCAAACCCCCAAACCCTAAAGCCTATAGACGGAGCCCGGAAACTCGCCGATCTCTGCCGGGAACCTCTGGGAGCTCCCTCACGCGAATGCGCTGCGAGCGCTCCTGCGAGTCGTCTTCGGGCCGTTTCTCCGTGTAGATGCCTTACACTCATAATAAAAATGAGAAGAATAATAATGATAAGAATAAATACTTGGTCTATGTTAAGGGTTTGGGAGTTAGGCTCGTGCGAGGATTCACACGAGTTTGTCTGGAAGGTTGGACGGATTTATTCTGAAGGTGTTGGGGTTTGGGGCATTTGAAGTGGTTTGAGGACCTCCTTCCTGGTTTATCCATGGCTTCGAGTGTAATGCTTTCAAAGTGAACCCTAGGCCCGATAGGCCTCATCTAGGGCTAGGGCTCTTGACAACAAAGTACTCCTATGCCCTATGCCTTCATGCCATCACCCTTTCGAGCTAGAGTTTAAAATGCCCCTAAACCCTATTCTGATTACTCAAGCCCCTATTCTGCACGTCAAGCCCTCAACCACAAAGCCTCAGGTCTGGAACTGTTAAGTCCGAGACCTGGACACCCCGAGGCCGTGCGCCCTGGAAACCTTCGAATATCCAAACCCTCGATACCCAAAGCATCCCCCAAAGCTCCAAACCCCATGAGAGCATACAGCGGCACTACGACGAGTACCACAACGGGTGATACCCTCCTTGCTACCTCCATTGCTGAGATGGCTGTTCTTATCCATCTTACCATGCAGTCCTCGCTACTGCTACGCTGAAGCAGTATGCTACCAGTCGAAGACTTCGGGTCTCTTCTTGATCACAAGCTTGAACCCTGAACCCAAGGCAGCAAAAAATCCCGAGCCCAAAGGCCAAATAGCCTCGCTGCAACCTAAGCCCGAAATCACCAAAGCCCCCAAGCTGGCGAGCCTGAGCTCGAAACCACAGGCCTTAAAACTCAAAACCCCCGGTTACTGTCCAAAGTTGGAACACGCACGGAACATGCAGGGAGGACAAGTACTGCTGGGGCAAGCCAGAACAGTCAATTCCAAACTACCCCTAGACCCAAAACCCAGAATACAGCCTAAACCCTCCCCTAAACCCTAAACCCTAAAAAGGGTGGCCCTGTTGCATTCTTCGGGCTTCTGCTTGTCAGTCCCGGAGCCCCTTCTTTCCGGGCCTTCTGCGTGCCGAAGATGGTCAGCACCATCCTCGGCAGATCCGTCGCTACCAAAACAAAACAGGATAGGGGTCAGGGTTTAGGGCTTGGGGTAGGGGGTTAGGGTTTAAGGTTTCAGGAAAACACGATAGGGGTTGAGGGTTTAGGGTTCTATGTGGTGCCTTGCAAGGATTCTGTAGGGGGCAATGTAAAGGGTTTTGTAATGTGAGTTTAGGTTCACTTTAAAGGATCCTTTCAAAGGGTGCTCCATGGATACTATAAGACTATGACGGGCTGGCGGTTGTGGGTTGGATAGCTTGGGGAGTTTTGGGGTTGCTGTTAGGTTTGCTTGGGGTTTGGGGTTGTGGGCTAAGGTTTTGGGGTTGACGTTCGGCGTTCGGTCGGAGGTTTTGGGGTGATTGGGGCAGAACACCACAGTGGGGCACACTGTGTTCAGGGTTTCTGTCTCGAGCCCGACATAGCCTTGACAGAACACCAAACAGCCTGCTAAAGCCGTGACAACATCCTTATAAAATCTTTCTTAAGATCCGTCCAAGCCCTTCTCACGCTTCAGCTCTGGCTAACTGCTATGATCCCCATCCAGGCCCCGGCTGTTGTAGCATCCCCTCGGCGGAGGACCTCAAGGACTGGAAGGCGAATACATCGCGAACCCTTGTTTGTGGTGTTTTCTGTCTCTATAACACCAGGACTTCAAAAGTTCCAATTTGGATGCTTTTGTAGACATACTTGACAGTAATCTTACAGAAAGCGTCACCCTGGAGGCCCGGTTTTGTGTGGTTCGTAAAAAGCTCACATTCTAGTTATTTCTGTCTTCCTGCTTGATATCCTCGATACAGAGAGATAGACTTAGCATACAG